>JAQMYF010000015.1:9529860-9541218 GCA_030014195.1 Neosilurus mollespiculum
AAGAACATGGTACCACAACAAACCTGCCAAGAGAGGGCTGCCCACCAAAACTCACAGACTGGGCAAGGAGGGCATTATCAGAGAGGCAGCAGAGAGACCGAACATAATTCTGAAGGAGCTGCAGAGTTCCACAGCAGAGACTGGTCTATCTGTGCATAGGACCACAATAAGCCGTACACTAGAGCTGGGATTTATGGAAGAGTGGCCAGAAAAAAAAGCCATTACTTAGTGTTAAAAATAAGAAGGCACATTTTGAGTTTGCCAAAAGGCATGTAGGTGACTCCCCAAATGTATGGAGGAAGGTGCTCTGGTCAGATGAGACTAAAATTGAACTTTTCCGCCACCAAGAAAAATGCTCTATCTGGCACAGACCCAACATCCGTCACCTCAAGAACACCATCCCCACCGTGAAACATGGTGGTGGATCGAAACTGATTCGAGCTGAGGGAAAGATGGTGGTGCTAAATACAGGGATATTCTTGAGCAGAACCTGTTTCATTCTGCCTGTGATTTGAGACTGGGACAGAGGTTCGCCTTCCAGCAGGACAATGACCTGAAGCATACTGCTAAAGCAACACTCAAGTGGTTTAAGGGGAAACATTTAAATGTGTTGGAATGGCCTAGTCAAAGCCCAGACCTCAATCCATTTGAGAATCTGTGGTCAGACTTGAAGATTGCTGTTCACAAGTGGAAACCATCAGACATGAAGGAGCTGAAGCAGTTTTGCCTTGAGGAATGGGCAAAACTCCCAGTGGCAAGATGTGGCACACTCATAGAGACTTATCCAAAGTGACCTGCAGCAGTAATTGCCACAAAGGTGGCTTTACAAAATACTGACTTTAGGGGGTGAATAGCTGAAGTTTTCTGTTATTTTGTCGTATTTGTTGTTTTCTTCACAGTAAAAAAAAAAAAAAATCACATCTTCAAAGTTGTAGGCATGTTCTGTAAATGAAATGAATCAAACCTTCAAACAATCCATTTTAATTCCAGGTTGTGAGGCAACAAAACATGAAAAATGCTGAATACTTTTGCAAGGCACTGTAAATCTCAAATGTGGGTGTTGGTTAACATGTTTATTTAGAGATTAGAAGAGCTTGTGATGTTTATGAAATCGTTGGTGACGACTGGAGTACATCGTGACTTATTTGTCTTTTCTTTTCACTTTGATAATGCAACCATAACAGCTGGCCTAAAAAACATTGCATCTACACAGTTATTTTATTAAAAAACAGTTAATTAATGAATGTCACTTTTTCAGTTATGAAAATAAAATATATACTGTATTGCAAGAATACCCAACCAGCTTATTAAATTAATAATTGTGCACTGAAGGTGAGACGGATGTTGCTATATTGAATGGTCCCCTCAGTGTACTTTCTTGAGGTCTAGCAAACAAAATTAAGATTTTTATAATTTTTTAAATATATATTTTATAACCAGGGCTGCACATTGGCGTAGTGGTTAGCATGTCTGCCTCACAACAAGAAGGTCTTGGGTTCAATTTTGTATGGGTTTAAGTTTGTGGGTTTCCTCTGGGTACTCTGGTTTCCTCCCACAGTTTGAAGACATGCACACTAGGCTAACTGACTGTTTTGTGATTTGCCCAAGGTGTTTGATATATATAATAGTAAATAGGAAAAGCTTCATGCATTTTATCTGCTGTTTTCTTTCTGTGGCAAACAAGTTAACAGTGGTGCACATTCCTGATGTGTAGAAAACAAAGCTCAATTTCACTAATGTGGGCTGCACGGTGATGTTGTAGTTAGCATGTCCATCTCACAAGGAAGTCCTGAGCTCGGCTCAGAATAAATGAATGAGTTTTACTAATGTTCTATCAACAAGAAGCGCACTATATTTGTGTATATTTTTGTCAGTTATTTGCTTTAGTCGCCTGAACTAAACACTGTGCTCCAAATTAAGAACATATTTTTTACCATATTTTTGAAAATCTAAAAGAAATAAGCTTTCCTATATTGAGCCGCTGCTCCATTTCCCACACAGACTATGCATAGTGCACAGGGCAGCGTAACTCTGAGGGGATTTGGTGCATTCACATGAAATCTGGTTCAGGATTTAAATAATACTACTTCCTGCAAAAGTAATGTTCTAATTTTTGATTAAAAAAAAAACCCACGCAAACACACTTTCAACTGCTCAGTTAGTTATTCTCAGTGTTTTTCAGCGATTTCAGGGTTTTCAGAGATAAAGATAACGCTCATTTCATTACACCACAACTATTTTAGAGCCATTAATAAACTTTTAGAATTAGAAAAACATTGAGACACCTTGAGACCAGTTTACAGGAAGATGGCACAAAATAACATCTGAAATACTCCATTCAGTCTCTGAATGTATTTTAATTGTTCTGAGAAGGGATGGCAACATTACAAAGTGACAAAGTGGGAAATGCTTATTACTTTTCCATCCCAACTTTTATTTAAATGAGTTGCAAGAATCAAAATTAAAATGTGTTTATTTAAAAAACGTCATGATGGTTGAAACTGTAAAAGATTTTAAGACTTCTATCATAATACAAAAGATCCGTGAGGAGTAAGCATGTTGAAGAACACTGTTTATCATACAGTATAATTGATTATTGGCACATTCATGATGTTTATTCTTAATCCCTTTCAGCCTAAGCTCCAAAGATCACAATGCAGCATCCTCCTACACCAACCTCCTACCTGCTCTTCCTCCTTGCATAATGTTTCCACAGCATAAAGATTCATTCTTCTTCATCTTGCTCCATATTTTCCTGTCTCCTTCCTTTACTTCATTAATAATCTCTTTCTCTCTCTCTCTTTCTGTCTCTCTCTCTCTCTCTCTCTCTCTCTCTCTCTCTCTCTCACACACACACACACACACACACACACACACACACACACTGTTGTGTAGGCCATGTGATGGGGGAGATTTGGTGCTTTAATCCATGCTCGTGTCTTTAATGTGATGCTGAGCAGTCGGATGGAAAATGGAGCCAGTGCTCTAAAGCTCCTCTCCTAATGTGTTGATCTCTCAGCAGCTCTGCGCCATTTAGTTCAGATGCTTGAGCAGCGCTGACTTCAGGCTCACAAATCCTGATTATTCTGGGTCAGCTTCCCTTCAAACACTCAGTCTTCTCCTTCTGCTTTTCCTTTCTACCTCTGTGATCAAATTTTCTTTTGGCTTTAAAAAAAGTGTGAGTCTATGCACATGTTACATCACTCATGCTGGCCTTCTCTCTCTCTCTCTCTCTCTCTCTCTCTCTCTCTCTTTGCAGTGATAGAAAGATGTAGCGATATAAATTATAGAGAAAACAGAGCAGTGCACAGTTGCCATGGTGATTTCCATGGCATGCTTTGTAAACTAGATCCTTCTCTTTTTTCTATGCCCCCACCCTCTTTTTTTCTCTCAAATGTGGGTTGGTTCAGCTGGCATGGCATGGGTACCTTTTCCTCCCTCCCACCCTCATTATCTATCTTCGCTGCTTTCACGCCTGCACTAAGTGCCTGTGGGTATGATATTCATTTAAAAAGATCACAGTTGATGACTTTAACATGAGTTTGTGTGTGTGTGTGTGTGTGTGTGTGTGTGTGTTTCTGTGTATGTGTGTGTGTGTGTGTGTGTTTCTGTGTATGTGTGTGTGTGTGTGTGTGTGAGAGAGAGAGAGAGAGATTCACTTTCCTACTTTTACTTTGTGCAGGGGTCTAATCTTACTGTCCAGCTGATCACAGTATAGCGCCATTATTAATGCAAGGAATGGAAATTGTTTAATGGTTACGCAGCTCCCCTGCACCTGCTCATGGGTAAACTCGGAGCTCACCTGTTTCCCCCATGAGTTCACCAACAAATAGACCATAAAAATCTCATTTTAATGTGCTTTTTGATTATGTTCCCATGTAATATATATATATAAAACTGTTCTGTGCCCCAGGGGATAGTTTCTGGGACTATTCAGTGATATTCACCTTGCCTTTGGTGCGTCATTGTTAAAGAGCACTTGTATTGATCATCCTTACAACATAATTTGTGCGAATGTAATACATTTAGGCGATACAGGCACTTATTTTAACATAAAAGACAAAAAAAGAACAAAACTGGTCATTTTATCCTATGGATTACTAGCGGGGGCTGAACTGTGGGGGTTAGCAGTCATTTTTCCCCAAAAGTGACGTCAACACTTTGGACAGTGATGACGTCTCTTGTGGAGACAGTAAGACGTTACATTCCAGTGACTTTGAGGATGAGAATGCTGCCAGAGATGTTCGTAATGGTAGGTTCAAAATGGCTTATGGAGCTAACATTTTGCCAACTCGGCTTTCCTGTTGTCAGTTGGTTTAGGAACAAAAAGGAAAAAAAAGTATTCTGGGATTTCTGTGTTTGTTGTTTGTGCAGCTCAGCAATAATGTCTTTTGCTACATATCAGTGATGTAGCTCAGCCAATACAACAAATTCTTGTCACTACCAGGTTGGCATAGCCACTCAGAAAGGCAACATGTCTTTGAGCATGCCTAGAATCGTAACACTCGCCGGCACAGCTGATGTTGCTGGAAGGAACTGCTGATCTTATATTTGATTGTTTTAAATAGCTAATAACACTAATTCACCACAGGTACACTTTAATTATTGTGTTTCATGGTTGTCCTTTCCTTTAAACAGCCACTGACATGTTTTTACAGACACCAGAAAGTATTAGACTGGTGCTGGGTGAAGAGTTTACAGTACAGCTAGTAACTGATATGAAAGTTAATTACACTGAATGGGAATGGTTTAAGAAAGAAACCTTTTATGAAGTGCTAAATTATGTCTTTTGACTGAAACGTGTCTCTTTTTTAAAGTGTGTGTGCGTGTATTATGGATGTAAGAGAATACAAATTCATTAGCCAGATAGAACAGATAATGGGTAATAAATGGATATAAATACAGATGTGAAGGTGAGGAATGATAGAAGGTGTGTTTCTTTTTTTTCCTTTTTTCTTTTTTTAAATAGAAAGCTTGCCAGAAATTAACAGGGCATCTGTTTGAGTAGATCTGTGCATCGGGATACAAGAGAAATTTTGTATGCTGGCATTTCCACTGCTGTGTTTTATTCTTCCAATGTTTCGCTCATGCCAACTTTGAACTTAAACCTGAATACAGATACCATTTATTTATATTTTTAATTCATTAGTTATTTCATTCATCCATTTGCTGAACTGCTTAATTCTATCTAATCCTTTCCAGTCCACTACAGGGCAAACACACACATACCTATTCACACTCACACTAACTTCTAGGGACATTTTTAAACAGCCGTTAGCCTAATGTGTATGCCTTTGGACTGTGGGAGGAAACCTCAGTACCCAGAGGAAACCCACACAAGCACGGGGCAACATGCAAACTCACAGTGAGACGAACATGCTAGCACACATGTTGCCGTTCTTCCATTGCAGATACAGATGTATAGCCTTAATGTGCATATTCTTTATATCTGGTATCTTTATTTTTAGATTTCAGCTTTGGTAGAGGCAGTGTACATTATAATTTAATCAGAAAGCTGCTTCACATCATCTGGATGTCACTCTGCATATGGGACCTGTATAATTAATACCTAGTCTGCACCATTTTAAGTGCCTATCAATTATTTCTAACTTGTGCTAGATTCAATAAACAAATGCCATCTTTCAAAGAGGCATATGGTTCTGTAGGGGGTGACGGGGGGGTGAGTTTACTGTTCTCTAATACTTCATAGAGATTGTAAACTTACAGAATTATACTGTGCAGAGACTCGCACAGTGTGGGACGTGTGTGTGTGTGTGTGTGTGTGAAGACAAACTTTGATGCCTAAGACAGCAATATGTTTACTTAAAATCCGAGGGGAAAAAGCGAAAGAGGGAGAGGGAATGAGATGCCAAGACAGGCATGCTGGAAGCCATCAGTGCGTCCTCTGTTTCAGACGAACAGCTGCTATGGTTGCCATTTGACGAAGCAGTAGTTGTGTCAGGGACAGAAAAGAAACTGATGAGGAAATTTTCTTTCACTTTCTTTCACTCGTGCATCTGAAGAGTGGGATCTGCTGTACAATGTGCATTTTGTTGCTAACTAGCCTTTGAAAGAGAAGAAAGGTGGACGTGGGATTTAGGGAGCAAGAGAAATACAAGCTGAGAGAACGAAAGGGCAAATTCATCATACAGCAGTGAATTACATACCATATTCACAAGCTAGATTTAGCTCTACAGAGACGCATGGCCTTTTGTGTTTACTAGCATTCGCTTTAAAGATGGGAGCAGCCATTACTCAGCACAACAATTCATGTTTAACAGAATAGCAGTGTGTGTGTGTGTGTGTGTGTGTGTGTGCGCACACTTGTGTGTGTGTGCGTGTGTGTGTGTGTGCGTGTGTGATACTGTGCCTCTCGGGAAAAATCTCTCTATATGAAACATACAGTATATTTTTACAGTAGTGCTCCAACATATCTGATATTGGCTGCCATGCTTTTCCATTCATTCAAAGACTCTGAAAATGTATGACATAAGAAGTAGAAACTTGTAATTCCAATTTGTTTTTCCTTTTAAAGGAAAGCACTTTTTAACCTCCTAAGACCCTAACCCTAATGTTGTGTCTTGTCATTTCTATGCACTGCTTCTCTTCCTTGCCACCTGATAACTATTTAACTTGATCAACATCTTCAAACAGGAAGAAGTCCGCCACAAGAGTAACACCCAATGGCCCTCATATGATAACAAGGACATACTCACAATTTAGTTGAAAGAAAATATGATGTCCTCATATGAGGACACTGGGGTCTCAAGAGGTTAAGGCACTTTTTAAGACATATTAAGGCTCTAAGTCTTTAAGTCTAGAGTTATCATAATGTAATGTAACAATAAAATCATGGTTTTATGAATCACTTAATCCATAGTCTGCTTTCTAATATCTGTAAATCATAAATTGGGGAAACTACGGTAAAAAAATATCAACAGGAGATGTTTTTTAATCTTCAGCTGGCTAGTTATGAGGGCATGGTAGTATAATGATTAGCAATCTAACCTCACGGCAAGAACATCCTGGGTCGGAGCCCTGTGATTACGTTTCCGTGTGGAGTTTGCATGTTCTCCCTGTTCTTGAGTGGTTTTCCTGAAGGTACTCTGGTTTCATGGTCCAAAGACATGCACATTAGGCTAGTTGACTAATCTGGATTGCCCTGGTGTAAATTTTTGATTAGATTTTTAATCCCACAAGGGAAATTATTGCCTCTGCATTTTACCCATCCAAAGTGAGCACATAAACAGTTAGCACACACACTCGGAGCAGTGGGCTACCACAGACATTGGGGGCACTAGGAGGAGTTGAGGGTTAGGTGCCAAGGACACTAGGCATGTATGTGGAGAAAGGGAAGGCGCAGCTCATTTCCCCTACCACCACACGTTTTTCCTGCTGGTAATTCTGAATTGGGGTGGTGAGTGGTGAGCTATTCAGGGTGTACCCCGCCTTTGCCCAATGTCAGCTGGAATAGGCTTCACCTTCCCCACGACCCTAAAACAGGACAAGCAGTACAGATAATGAGTGAATGAATGAACTGTCTCATTTCAGTGAATCGTTGCTCACTGCATTCTCAGATACTTGTTCTTGGCTGACAGGAACCTGATGGTGGTGTTTGTCCACTGCAGTAGCTTATGTAGTAGTTATGTTATGTTAAGGTTATATTTTGTATGTTTCTGCTCAGCTGTTTGTGAAAAAAAAAATATATATATATATATATATTTATTTACTTTTCACCAACAGTCATGCCATGATCAGAATCACTGAGATTGTCCCTATTTTACTATTATTTTATGAAATGAAGGGTGGCACAATTACGTAGTGGTTCGCACTTCCAAATCACTGCAAGAAGGTCCTGGGTTCAAGTCTCAGGCTTGGGCGTTTCTCTGTGGAGTTTGTATGTTCTCCCCATGCTTGAGTGGGTTTTCTCTGGGTGCTCAGGTTTCCTCCCACAGTCCATATCCTTGTACGTTAGGCTAATGGTGAGTGTGAATGGTTCTGTGTGTGATGGTCCTGCGATAGTCTGGTGAGCTGTTCAGGGTGTACCTGGGCTTTACCTAGTTCCGGCTGAGATAGGCTCCAGCTTCCCTGCGACCCTAATAGGATTAAGTGGTTTGTTGAGTGAGTAAGTGTTTGATATGAGCATCACCTGAAGCTCCTGCCATGTACTGCATGTTTATTTCTATCTGACACATTACTGGCTGATTATATAATTGCACAAAAGAGCAGATACGTCTATTAAAGAGATCAGTGAGCGGGTATTATTAATTACATTCCTGAAATAAAATGATTAATTTGTGATCAGAGTTCAATATTTTATTGCTATTTGAGATGGTTGATTTCATTTAAATTTTGAAGGCCATATTTTCAAGCCATCATTTTATTTATTAGATTAAATCAGTAGTGTTAGATTAAATCAGCATTCTTTGAATCTTCAGTACAAAATGCAAAAGGTAATTGATCATCCATTTAATTTTAAATATCTATTTATTTTCAGTAGTCATGAAAAATTTTCACCACGCATCAAAAAGGATTCATTGCTTTTAACATTTAGATGTGTCCTTTGAAATCTTCCTTTCCTCCCAGCTCTGTAATGGATTGCCTCTGTTCGATGTAGTGATGTTCCTTCCTATCTTGTGTCAACTCGCCTCAGGATGGATTCTGTATTCTCCCTAAAATCTGCATTTTATTTGACACTTGTCACACAGCTGTATAGGCTTGGATACATGTGCCGCTAGATGCTTACAATATATAGACAACTTGCAGCTTAATAGGCGGGACAAAAATAACGCAGGTCAGATGGCTGACAAAAAGAATATAACTTGACAAAGGTGACCTTAATAAAAACAACAACAATAATAATAATAATAATAATTAATAATAATAATAATACCTGCAATGGCCTGGTGAACTGTCCAGGGTGTACTCTGCCCTCACCCAGAGTTGGCTGAGCTGGCCGCCAGCCTCCCAGCGACCCTAATTAGGATTAAGCGATTCAGAAAATGAATGACTGAATGAGCACTTTAGTTCTTTAGTCTATTTAGCTACTTCATCTCCTCATCTTTATACTCTGCTCAAACATATACTGTAATAATAACAACACTATCAACACCATCATGCTTGTCATCCCATAGATCACTAACTAGCTGAGTCTTAACTCCATTCACCTATGTCATATAGCTGTAATGCATTCTGTGATTTTAAGTTTAACATTCGTCTCTCTTCCACTTCTCAGCTGGATGCCTTATTAATACTGCATGACACTGAACAACGAATATGAAAATGATATTGATATGACATTAAAAAAAGATGAGCAAGATAATAAGCTCTTTCTCTTTTTTTACATTAACCTTTATATATGTGAAGTTTAATAAGAAAATTATTTTTTTATTATTTCATTGTAACCGTGCTAGCAATGTCCCCATGTGACATCAGAACAAGTCACTTTTCATAGGAATAACTCAAATACAACATCAGAATACACATCACAAATATTTAAATCTAAACACATCTAGTATATACTACACAGGGACGGCACAATCTGATTGGTCTGGTATCTTGAGATTAAAAGAAAAAAACATTATTCTAAGTTGATTCCGAGTTAATGTTTGAATCACAACGTCAAGGACAACAAGGCTTGGAGCAGGTGAGGTTGTCATCATTATCACACTTTACAATAGAAAAATATGCCATAGAAATCTCATTTTATTTTGCTTTTCCTTGGGTTTAGAATATACTAAAACACCTTTAGGATGTGCTGTGTAGTATGTACTGAATGAATGCGTAGGCTAAACAAATGGTATTAACTGTACAACACCTGAAGTTCAGATCTCACCTGACCTGCCTCTGTCATGGTAAAAATATGTAAATATGAACTATAAAAAGCACATTTTAGTTTGTCTTTCTTTACGTTTTCAGATAATATGTACTAAAACGAATTAAAGAGATCTACAACTGGATTTGTGTGCGCGAGGAGCTCACCTTCGTCCGTCATGTTCAGTTTTATGTTCCCTTATAGTATTCACTAAAACAATTATGCACTTCAGGCTTGGTGGATGTTCCAGCTTGGGGATTATCCAGTGACATCCACCTCACCGCTAATTCATAATTGTTAAATATTGTGTTTCAGTGTGGTCCTTACCTTAAAACAGCTACTGACACAGGTTTGTTGCTTGGTGCTGAGTGAAGAGTTTGTGGTGTTTCACTGAAGACAGCTAGCAGCTGATATGGAGGTTGATATCACCCTCAGAGACCAGTACAGGAGACTGTATCTCTCCCATTCTGTCCTATTCTTATTTAAGAGTTCTGATTTACTGTATAGTCATCACACTCATTATGATATTAATGTCAAAACGGGGACTCTTATTTACCATGCTTAGACTGATATGTTTAATAAGCCCAAGCGTTATTGTTTCTGCAGTCACCCCATCTTGCACGCTTTCTAGTAATATTAGGAGATCTCGCTTATATATTTTTTGTCTCTCTAACTTCCCTAATGATTTTATTTGCATGAAACAGCACAAAAGCCACCAGCTTCTTCTTTTGCATTGCTACCTCATGATGTCAGATTTACACACGAGTATACATTTATCTGTTTTACTGCTTAAAAGTAGAATGATTTCATCATTACTCTCCTTTCACTAATTGTAAGTGCCTGACCACATTTTTTTAAGCAAATCTTATTGATGCTACATATCAGCAGTCTAAATTCTTTTACATAATAAAATGGTTGCTGTGATAGCTATAGAATGGCACACACATGCACATACATATAGTATATGCTGTATGTACATATATTTGCCCTTCTAGTCTGCCACTGCTGGGAATTACTGATGTAATTACTGTAAAATGGCTGGGGATTTCCTCTGCTGGTCTTCCCCAGGGCAAGAATTAACCCTGCTTCTTACTAAGACCAAGTGTGTGTGTGTGTGTGTGTGTGTGTGTGTTTGTGTGTGTGTGTGCGTGCGCGTGTGCACGTGCGTGTGTGTGCTCGTGCACATGAATTGTGACTGCAAAAAAAACCCCAAAAACTCCGAAATATCCTCTGTTATCAGCGTTGTTGTGATGTCTTGTCTTTTGTTGATAAAAGCTACATTCCACTTTATGTGAACCTGTAAGAATAAAACTGAATTTTGTGGTTACTGAGGGAAAATAAATTACGATTCGGTGTAGGATCTAGGTGGTTATGTACATGATAGCAATGAACCTTTAAACAAATGTGACCCAATCTGGCAAAATGACTCCAAACTTGGCAGAGGCCTTTGTTACATCATTGGCAATTATCTAAACATATATTTAAATAGATTTCACAATGCAGTCAGTAATCAAAGTGAAATTAAAATCTAAATTCAACAAATT
>JAQMYF010000015.1:9553003-9570317 GCA_030014195.1 Neosilurus mollespiculum
CGGCTGAAATGGGCGCCAGCCTCCCCGCGACCCTAATTAGGATTAAGCGGTTCAGAAAATGAATGAATGAATGAATAATAATAATAATAATATTATCCAATAACCTCAGACATCAAAAGAATTAACCTTTTGGTGCTTGGCACCCTCATGTTTTTTAATGGAATATAAAAAGATATTAATTGTAAAGGTGTAAAGATTATAAACTTCTCTCTGACTGACCGTGATCCAGTTTAACGCCCTGATCGAAACGGGAGAACAGTCGATAACGCTGAGCCCAGTACTTCGCCAACTCCGGCTTGGCTGCGATCTCGGGAGGCACGTCGACGCCCACTTCCCTCCTTCTCCTCTTACTTCTAGCTTTCTTTTTTTTCTTCTTCTCTGAAGACTTCTCGCTCTCGGCTGAAGAGTATAAACACATTAAAGGCAAATTACGTGTCAGCACTACTTTAAAATTCGGTTTATATACTCGAAGCAGCATCTTTTTCTTCTGAAAGTCATGTGACACGCCCTCACGCTGGCTAATCAAGCATGCTAACCTCCATCTTCATTTTCTGGAGCTTCAGGAAGGAGGAAGTCTGGGATATCCAGAGATACAAGTTCCCTTCCGTGTTCCTGCTCCTGGCAGTCTAAAGGAATGTCGGCTTCCTGGTCCGGTTTTGTTAGTGGTTCTGGTTCCGGCTGCATGCTGGATAAGCGTTCTTCACGTCCTGTGTGCTCTCCGGTTCTGTCCAGCACTGGTGCCGCCGTCTCCTCCGTGTCAGTCTCAGTTTGGACCGTCTGGAGGAAATTCTGTACCTGAAATGAAACCAGTATGCAACGATGTAATAAAGTGGCTGTCAGTCACTGAGTGGGCGTGGCCTGTTCGCCGGTCCGTGCCACGCTGTTTTAACAAACATGCTGAGCTTCATTGCGACACATTCCTGATGCGTTTGTGTACATGTAATGGAAATTACTTTCTGGAGCGTTTTGCTGAACCTGGGCGCCGCCGTGTCACCGTCCTCGGTGAAGAACACGTGCTTGTTGATTTTGCAGGCGGCTTTCCGTCTCCAGTTCGGATTTCCCTCTGGAGGTTTACGGAACTTTAAAACACTGACAAACCTGCAGCAGCACAAGCACACCATGTGATTCTGACCCTGCGAGTGTGTGTGTGTGTGTGTGTATGTGTCTAAGAGTGTGTAAGGGTCTCACTTGTGTTGAGGGTCACGTTTGAGGCCCAGACTTTCCCACGCATCATCAGGAGGCATCTGAGCGAGCTCATCAACGTCTAGCTCATGACTGGGGGGTGGGGGGGGGACACACAAAAAACACACACAATCTCCAATTTCCAACTAATCTAATAAAATGCTACCGTGGATAAATCGCTGAAACAACCAGACGTATGGAGACGTTATGTTTACGGTTTAATGGAAAACCATTAAAGCTAAAAAACACAACGCATTAAATTCATACAAACGATGGTTCACCCTCTTTTTATTTTTGCTCTTCTCTCTGGCGGCTCGTCATCGTCACCGTCATCCTCGTTAGAGCCGCTCTTCTCTGGCTGGCTGCCTTCATGCGGCCGAGTACAGGATTTCAGTTTCTCACTGCATTCTGAAACAGAGACAAAGATATCAATCAGCACGAATCACTACAGTGTCCTACAAAAGCCACGCCCACTTCACTGACAGACAGATACACAGGCCACACCTCCATCACTAAGACTGACAGATACAGGCTACTCCCACTAAGACTGACACATACAAAGGCCACACCCTCTATACCGTGACTGATAGATACAGAAGCCACACCTCTATCACTGAGACTGCCAGACGGGCCACGCCTACTATCCTGAGACTGACAGATAAAGAAACTACGCCTCCATCACAGAGAATAACAAATAGAGGCCACACCTCCATCACTGAGATTAAGACAGAGGCCACGCTTTCATCACTGAGACTGGAAGATACAAAGAGACTGACAGCTTCGAAGGCCACACCTACTGTACTGAGACTGACCGTACAGAGGCCACGCCTATTACACTGAGACTGACAGGTACAGAGGTGGATAAAATGTGTTTTTTTATTATTATAATATGATTATAATCCGTTTATACACCAGTCAAACTTACTCTCTGCACCCATGTTGCTTGATGAAGCCGGTCTTTTCCGGTCTCCTCCGTCATGTGGCTCATTAACATAATTACAGTATAAAGTTTTATCAATCTCATCATGCTCCAAGTTTAAAAAGCGAACGAGCTCTACGATGTCAGCGCCGTTTTCATCCGGAAACTTCTCCGGTTCTCCTGAATTCTGATCACAGCAAGCCGAACCCTTGTGATGTTCTCCCTCAGGTTCCATCCCATCCAGGTGTTCCTCAGCGTGCGGTTCCTCGTCTCGAGCAGCGTCGCCGCTGATCGTCACGTCGGTAGTCCAGCCCTGAGAAGACCAGTAGCTAAACTGCTCCCAGTAACATCCATACGTCTGATTAGCATGCTCCTCCCACTCTTCTCTCCATTCAGGACACGCCCACGGTGCCGGAGAAGACGTGCTGGAGAACTCAGCGTGTTTCTCCAACCAGCTCGCCCACAGCAGGCTCTCGCCGTGCAGCTCCCAGTACTGCAGCCAGGCATGCTGGGAAATAAAATAAAAACAATCACACACACGTAGTTAGATTAAAGGAGAGACACACTATCAGAAAGACAGACAGTCAGAGGGACAGACAGGTTATCAGACAGACAAAGAGACAGGAAGAAAGGATGGACAGATTAATAGAGAAATTATTGGATAAACAGAGAGACAGATTATAAAACAGACAGACAGGTTAGGAGACAGACAGAATAACAGACATTTGTCAGTTGGATGGTCGGACTGTCAGACAGACTGATTAAGAGTCAGAGACAGACAGATTAATATTAACTCTGATATCAAGGTGTAATTACATCAGTGTGAGACTCCGCCTCCGTGCAAATCCCATCCACAACCGCCGTCGCCTCCTCTTTCTCACGCTCTTCCTCTTCCCCACGTTCTTCCCCTTCCTCGCACTCTTCCTCCTCCTCCGCCCCGTCCCCACGCTCTTCCTCTTCCCCGCGTTTCACCTCCTCCTCACGCTCTTCCTCCTCCTCCTCCGCCTCATCCCCACGCTCTTCCTCTTCCCCGCGTTTCACCTCCTCCTCACGCTCTTCCTCTTCCCCGCGTTTCACCTCCTCCTCACACTCTTCCTCATGCTTCTCCTTCTCCTCCTCTGCTTCACGCTCGTGCTGTGAAGTTTTACAATAATCGACGTTCTCCCAGCACTCCGTGGCGCTTTTCTTCTTCACTCTGTATCCATTCTTGCTCTTAACAGATTACAGGAAAAAAAATTCATACTGTGTTCACATTAAACTTCTCCTCTTTCACATCATTCTATAAAAATAAGAAGAATACAGATGAACGCGTACTGCTCGGCTCTGAAGCGAGGAGCTGGCGAACGATACCGGGAGTCCCAAGCTGACCATGAGCAGGGTTTCTTCATCCAGCACGGTTTCCTCCTCTTCCTCGGAACAGCTGAACTTCTCATCTTCATCGTCCTCCTGAGAGACTGCATGGAACAGAAAGGAAACGAGAATCAAAGCTCAGCTCAAATTCATTCAGGAAAAACAACACCAATCTCGCGTTTACACACCTCGCTGTCCATCCCGGGTCTGATCCTGCAGGGACTTCAAATCTGACCTATACAGCTCTCGATCGCTGTAACGGGAAAAGAACAGACCATGAAGGTTTCTACAGAATGGGTCGAGGTCTCGTCTTTTCATAAAGGTTTCATTTTGTGGTTTGACGGGGGAAAAAAAAGAAAAAAAGAATAGCATCATTATGCCTACTCACTGAACCACTAAATGCTACTCAGGTCGTGGGGAGGCTGGAGCCTATCTCAGCCGACAGTGGGCAAAGGCACAAGAGCATCGCAGGGCAACACACAACCATACAATCACATTCACGCCTATGGGGCAGCCAATTCGCCTAATGTGCATCTTGTTGGACTGTCGGAGGAAACCAGAGAACCTGGAGGAAGCCCGCACATGCACGGAGAGAACATGCAAACTCCACAAAGAAACGTCCGCTGCGAGCCCGCGGCTCGAACCCAGGCCCTTCTTGCTGTGAGGCGGACGTGCTAACCACTACGCCACCGTGCCGCCCAGCATCCTCATAGCAACACCATATATGAAGGGACATCACACTGGGGTGGACATCTAGCAAATAATACCCCCACCCTCCTCCTAGGTGCAATATATGGCTAAATGTTTGCGCAGTCCAATCATAACACCATCATAAGAAGCTCCACTGCTCTCAGAAGGCTTTGCATTAGGTTTTGGGTGTGATGGTAGGGGTGCACATACTTTTAGGTACTGTACATTGACAGACAGGATCCGCATCTTAATAAGCAACATCATC
The DNA here is from genome assembly GCA_030014195.1 of Neosilurus mollespiculum. Lineage (NCBI taxonomy): Eukaryota > Metazoa > Chordata > Actinopteri > Siluriformes > Plotosidae > Neosilurus > Neosilurus mollespiculum. The sequence goes on from JAQMYF010000015.1 coordinate 9,557,410, forward strand.
ATCATCATCATCATCATCAATACTTATCTGTCACTGATATAAATAAACCTGCTGGTGTTTTAATAAAACTGACAATTGGATTTTTAATGGATTAGAAATAAATCCTATAAAAAAATCAAGTACCTACTTTACAAAAGTTCTGGAATAAAAGCAGTGTATCGTCATTTCCTCCTCTGGACCCTGATGAAAAAAGATATCTGCTATGGGACCAGACTGATATTTATGACTGATCATGATCTCCAGCTATAAGATGAGATTTAAGATCCCCTATAATAACATTACGCAGATACTGAAGCAACCAATCAGCACACACGCTTCATTAACTCCATGAACGTCAGCATGACGTCACATTACTGCAGCTAGAAAATATTAAACATAGAACACAAAATGTTGTAAGGCTAAATAAAAACAAACAGACGAACAAAACAAACTGCTTTCTTCTATAAATCTCTATTTTTAATATGTTAGACTTGCATATCATGTGCCTGTTTTTTCCCCTGTAAATACATATTATATGGCTGCCATATGCTTTTGTGCTCTTTTCTCATTCCTTCATGTTACGTTAATCCACCATTTTGTATGTAGGTGTCTCAAGGCTTTTGACTTTGGCTATATAGTAGCCAGCCTGTTGATCTTCAGGCTTAAAGCCACCTCAAGAAATCTATTATCATAAACCACATAAATCCAGTTAAAATTGGCATCATGGTGAGTCTGGGTGCAACAGGCAGCATTTCCTATCCTGTGTGAGGTATGATGTTGAAGTGAAAACAGTTCTCTGGATGGCTTAACTTACTAAATCTTAAAATGCAGTTTGTCTAGGATTTTTTAAAATCCTGAAAACAGGATTAAGTTATATTATAGACTAATCCACCTGACAGCTCGCAGACCAGTTTGTGAAAACCTATTACAGCCCTCACTTGTACTATATATTGGCTGTGTATATGATGTCACAGGTCATGTAATATTTATAGATGGTCTTCCCAGTTTGGAAAAACCTTTACGAATAGATTAATGATTAACAAACACATGTTGCATAAAGATGGAAATGAATAAATAAAGGTTTGACTTTGATTAAACTGTTTGGCATGGAAAAGATGATGGTACACACAACAATTCTGAGATAAAAAACACAATATAATAACATGCAGCTTATGAAAGTCATATTTTATATGCAGATTTAAGAACATAACCATATTAAGTCCCTCAGAATACAGTATATTATGGTATTATGGTGCAGTAAGTAGAATAATTTAATATTTGCAATAATTTGGTTGGCTGCACCAAACGCTATCTTAACATGAAAATGTTAAACAATAATGTTTTTGGTTTTAAGACTTTTATGCACAGCGTTGTTTTGACATGTCGCACACATCCAGGTCCCCAGTACAAAGTCATATAGTGTAAGACAAGGACTGTGCACTTCTGGGGTTTCGTTACACAATTGCACAGGTACTGAAAAGGAGACCACAGTGCACATGTTCACAGTTCTTGCAAATTAATATCACTGCCATCTGACAATGGTTTTAATGATAGCGCTGCATAAAACTTGCCATCTGACAGTGTTCATTTCAAGAACAAGGCAGATACTTTTTCCTACTTATAATTTCCTTATTTCTTATATTTTAAAATACTGGTTAAAACTAGTTTATATTTTCATTGCTATTAAAGTTAGAAACTGCTGCTATAAATTTTAGATTGATACCAAGACAAGTTAAAGTACCAGAAACTCAAACATACATTTTAGTTTTGTTTACATTATATGAATAACAAAATGCTATAATGGAGATGTATCTCATAAAGTTCTCTTTACATTTCATTAAACTGAGATGTTATTGATAATAAGCAATATGTCAACTTGGTACAGAGAGTGCTTTTTATTCATTTACACTTCCAATAAAGAAACAAGTGTCCAGGTTGAATCAAGGCAAACAAGATTTTTGTTCTTCTGAAGAAACATCAGTCAAAACCACCACATAATAAAATGTAGTGACACCTCAGTCTGTTGTGCTGATTCTAGCAATTTCAAAAGACAACCGCTGACATTGTCATTTAATCAACATTCAAGGCTGCTTAAGAATTGTATACATCCATTTTCTGCTGAATTTCACTTGTTATGTGACTGTTAAGGTCATGGAGCAGTTTTACTGCATTGAAACCCCTCCATCAAAAGGTAACATTTGCCAAGTCCCAGTGCAGATTCCGAGGTGTGACTTGTCGCAGCATGAGTTACACTTAATGATGATGTATTATGATGTATCTGCAATATTGTGTACAGATGGATAGATAGTCAAGTTCAGAATGTAATAAAATACAAATACAGTAATGGCAATATATATTCATTATATAAAACTGCATCTGTAAAAAGTTCCGAACAGTTCTATAAACTTCTCATTTGGCATTTGTCTCTTTACTGATTGTCTGACCTTGTGTCTGTTTTGTGATCAAACCTTTCTGAATTGTCTTCTTTTTGCTTCATGCTAAAACAATGTGCATTCATGCAAGCCAACGTTGTAATAGGAACTAAGCTATTAGCTGCACTGATCCACCTACAGTAGCTGAGTGGTTTTATAAAAGTGAAAGAGCTTGGGAGGAAGCCCACATATACTTGGAATAGTTCAGCAGCACAAAGAATATGATGACAGATGCTGCTCTGAAACACCTACATATTAAATATGGGTCTGGGTTGGGCTATCAACTAGAGGGCTTGAGAAAGGGCTATAAGAGGTAAGGACATGGAGATGTTTTCTGTATTGACTTAGACTTCAAAAGGTCTAAGTGAACTGGCAAGTGTTTATCATTAAATATATAGTGAATTGAGAAATTCTATAAATTATGGTATTGGAATATCATTCCGACAATATCACGTACCACATTTTTCCTATGAGTTTTCTTACTTTTATTTATAGTGCTCTCTTTTCAAATAAAGCATACCTTTAGATTTCCATTAGGATCTGAGTGTAATCAGTTCAAAAAAAGTTTACTTATTTAATTTCAATTCTGCATAATTGTGTTGTTGGGTTTTTTTTGTTTTGTTTTTCAATAATAGTATTTTCACTACAGTATAAATGAAAATAAACTCAGGGTGTTCAGAAACTGTACACGGTGCAGTCACTAGCAAGATAAAGTGAATGAACCCTTTAGAATTACCTTAATTTATGTGTAAATCTATCAAAATCTGGTCTAAGCTTCATCTACATTACAAGAATTAAAACAAACAAACAAACAAACAAACAAAAAAAACCACAATCTGTTTAAACTACTAGCACACAAAATATTGCTTTGTTCTTGTGCATAATGGATACACCATTCAAACAGTCACAATGTATGTTGGAAAAAGTATTCACTTCAATGACTTCGCCAAAAGTTAATTAGAGTCAGGAGTTAGCAAACTCATATATTTTACATTTTTCTGTTCACAAAAAGCATTTGCTGATGTAAATCATTCCTTGCAAAAATAAAAAAAAATAAAAAATAAAAAAAGAGAGAGAGAGAGAGAGAGAGAGAGAGAGCCTGGTTGTCACAAACAAGAACATCAGCCAGGTAGACAAGGGATGCAATTACAGATAAAAGTCTTTAATAAACAATACAGGCAAGTCCACTAAACACAATCCAGAAACATGTTTAATGAACTGGCATGGGTCAAGAGAACAGGCAAACAGAAATGTCATGGGGAAATCCAAAATCAAGGTCAGGTTCAAACACAGAGTTCAGATAATGACAAACGGGCTAATACAGGTACAGATTATAAATCGGAAACTAGGACAAACACTGGTCTAACACTGGAAAGCTGACATAAGAATAACCTGGTCTGTTACGTGTGCGGAAAACATAACCAATACTTTACAGTAAACAAAGAATTGTGTGCATTGTGAACATAATTCAGAACAGATGTAACTAACTGTTGTCAAGTGCAGGCTGGGAAGTGTAATCCAAGGGAAGCTATGCAAGCATGCGGAAAACATGCAAACTCCATACAGTAGGTTCCCAGGTTTGAACCCAGAGCCATCTTGCTGTTTGGTAACCATGCAAAACCTGCAGATATGGATTTCATAAAATTATTGGTTTAATGTATATGGGGCAAGTGACAAAGACCTGAAAATTGCCAAATTCACCAAAATTGCAATCTAATAGCCAAATCTATTGAGCTACTACATGGCTGTAAACAATAAGAGAGAGGAACAATATTTCATGTACTCTGTATTCTGAATAACTTGCATTATATTTAGGAAGATGTATTTAGCCATCAGTATTTATTCATCAGTATTTATGCTCTGATCCACTCTGTATATAGCTAGCCAGGTATACAGTGTGTGTGTGTGTGTGTGTGTGTGTGTGTGTGTGTGTGTGTGTGTGTGTGTGTGTTTGTTTGTTTCTGTCTTTAACGTTAGGGGTTCTTATTGTAGATGCTGCCAGATGGAAGTGTCAGACTTAGTGTGGCTGTGATGATTTAAGCCTCACACATACCTGCTGTTCTCTTCACTGAGCTCTTTATCTCACCACCCATCTTTTTCCTCGGTCTCTAGGCTAATTACATATTTTGTGAGAAGTTAAGTTGTGCATATAGCTGAAATTAAGTGTGGTTAAGAATTAATGATATTAAAGAGTTGGACAGGATTCAGAATGGTACTTTATAAAATATACTGGAATTATGCCTTGACATCCTGATGACCTTTGAGGGGTTATCCTATTACTGCTAGAATAACTGCTTAGAGCATTATGATAATTCTTAGTATAGACTGCATGGGAACGGCATGATCTGACTGATCTGCTATCTAGGGGTTAACAGATAATATATTAATAGACAATATGGATAATGCTTGTTTCTAAATAACAGACACTCACAGTCACTTGTAGCAGGTGGCGTCATCATTGTAACTCTTTAAAAATGGAAAAATAAAGCATTACATCCTGTTTCACTTTACTTTTGTGTTTCCAGGAGGTACACACTAAATCTTTGAAGGACTTTAAAAATATGCCACCAGGCGTGTGATTTTCTTATTCATTCATTCATTTTCCGAACCGCTGTATTAGGTTAATTAGACCTTAATTAGGGTCGCGGGGAGGCTGGCTCCGATATCAGCCGACTCCGGGGGAGGGCAGAGTACACCCTGGACAGCTCGCCAGAACGGCAGTGCAGCCTACTCTTGATGAAAATCAGTAATGGTTCTTTTACATGCCTCTCACCACAGTGAGAGACATGGCCAGCCTTTGATAACCCAGCCGGGGGGGACAGCAGTGACAACCCGTTGACAGTGGAGCTTGGCGAGCTGTCCAGTTTGTATCCCACCCTTGCCCAGAGTCAACTGAGATTGGCGCCAGCCTCCCTGCGACCCTAATTAGGATTAAGCGGCTTAGAAAATAAATGAATAAATATATAACCATAAAATATAATTTTCGTTTGCTTTTGTATGGTTTCACACACTGTATAATACAACTTTAAATGAGATTAAAAACATGTCAATGCAATGATTATGGAGCTCACCTGACTTGCTTTTTCATAGTTATGTACAAATTAACCATAAGGAACTTTTTGTTTAGTTATACTTTTATGATAATGTGTAGTATATACAAAAAAAAAAAAAAAAATCACCTCAGGCTCGGATGATGTTGCTGAAGTAAATAGTATAGAGTCAAGGAAACTAGAATACGCATGCATGCAAGCATGGGGAGAACATTCAAACTCCACACAGAAATTCTACAGGCACTTGATTATGTCTAGTCACTATTGGACTGTCTGTATAAACCTCCCAATTTCAGACAGTCAACATTAGAGTTAGTTTAGGAGCCTCTTATTACTGTGAGATACATTATTCAAGATATTGCATCATAAATGCAGCCTCTTTAGAAGATGTTAGACCAAGAGCACACTTAATATTTGGTATAAAAGTGTTTAAGGCTTCGAAGAAATCAAGTCTTTGTGTCCTGGGTAACTTTATTATGTGTTAAGTAATACAATCACAGTGACTTCAGCCCATATCTGACCACCTTCCTCTGTCTTCCAGAGAACATTCTCTGTACAGTAATTGAATTATGCAGTAAAGCCTTTCACACTGGAGACCAAGGCAATTGACTCTGATCTCTCCACTCCGTCTGAGCTCTCATTTACGTGTTTCTTTGTGGCTCATTTTCTCCCTTTTTTCTCACGTTCTCCTTTTGTCAGTATTAAGTGGTTTGGATTGCAATGGCTCAGTGGAAATCAGCTGAGACTGACACGTTGACATCAGAGTTAATTGGCAATTGCAATTGCATCAGCAGGTGCAATAAGAGGCTTCCTCTGGCCAGGTTGAGAGTGTGGAATATACAACAAAGAGAGGAGATGAGCAATGAGAGAATTGAATGAGAGGGGGAAAATGGACGAATACGGATGGATAGACAAAGGCTGTGAAAAAAAAGACTTGATTAACTCAATGTAAAGAGGAAACAAATAGGGTGACAAGTATCTGAATGCTTCAATCAGGAAACGTAGCCTCTATCCAGCTCTGTTCAGGGTTTCTATTAATTTAAATGTGTCCCTATACAGATGACCAGGTGCAGCTGTTGCCAAAATGTCACAGTTCCATGAATCTATTGCTAGAGGCACGAACAGCTTAAATTTCTGTGTATAAAATTGTTCCCTGCGATGGGCCATCTAGGGTGTACTCTGCCCTCGCCCAGGGCTGGCTGAGATCGTCAGTAGCCTCCCCATGATCCTAATTAGGATTAAGCAGTTCAGAAAATGAATGAATGAATATATAAAATTGAGATAGTTGACAAAGCAGTGCTCCATCTTGCTATCAGAGGTGAGAAGTAATATTCACTTGTATTGCTGTATTTGCAAATTTTTAAGTATATACTTGTTTGAGTACTTTTAATGAGTACTCTTTTTATATTTTACTTTACTTTATACTTACTTTACTTTATATATAAAAATAAATTTTACTTTACCTTATGTATATATATATAAATAAATTCTTCACTTCGTATCAGTCACTTTGCTATCGCACCTCTACAGCAGTGCGATCACTTCCTAAGGTTTATTGGTAGTCCAACCACAACTTGAACACCTTAAAGAACTTGTTGTGTGGTTTTAGTAAGATGGAGATACATCACACACAGCTCAAAGATGATTGAAGTGCAGAGGAAAATTTTTCAGCATATGGTGATCTCATTGCGTTGCGATGCTGGGTGTCTGGCCTGTTCCCCTGACCTCACCCCTTGTGATTTTTTTCTGTGCGGGCTACCTTAAGTCATGATTGAAAACTCATCTACCACATACTCTTGAATCCCTTCGGTTGCTATTCAGCAGGAGATAGCTGCTGTTCGAACTGACATAACCTGTCAAGCCATGGCCTTCAGAAATCTCCTCCAAGCACGTATAGACAATGATGGCCACCATTTGACAGATATCATATTTAAAAAATGATGCATTAAAGTTGCATGAGTGCAAATAATGATTTATTTTTATTTACCTTTGAAACGTGGGAGGCTTTTTGGACAAGTGAGTGACAGGTAAAGGCAAGACAGACTTTGCACTTTTTTCTTACTTTGAAATAATTAGAAACATACAAGAAAAGTTCTCAGGCACATTCCATGCAAACTGAGAAGTGAAGGTTAAGATGCACTGAAGGCAATACCCTTCCCCAACAGCTCTGTACCTAAATAAATAAATAAATAAATAAATAAAGCAGGGCCGGCTATCTTTCTTTTGAAGGTCTGTTGGTTGGCAAGATTTTTATCTTGTCTATTTTTTCAGACAAATGAGAGAAAGAGCTTTTCAAAAGTTATCCTCCTCACTCTGACAGATAACAGTGCTATCCAATTCCAAGTAAAGATGGAAAATATGAGCTTTTTTCACAATATAAAGAATAGAGTGCTGGAGGCTCCACCACATGAAGTGAGAAATCCAGGGCAGATGTAATTTTCTTTAAAATGTAGTTTTCGATCTGTGTGGCTTTTTAAACTAATTTGAAATTTAGAATTAGAAAATATCATTTTAAAAAAGCTTTAAAGTTTGTCTAAAAAATACTCACGGCCTTTTAAATCATAAATACGTTTAAATGAACTTGGCCCATTAGGAACATTTATTTAAAATATTGATAAATGAATGGAAAAGAGATTTGTCTTCTCAGATTTTTTTCTGTTTGTTTTGTTTTTACCTGGCTGATGGATCTGATTAGGAAGGTAGTTAAAACAATGATTAATAATTGATTGTGAAATAGGATCCTAAAAGCACCATATTAGAATTACACATACAGTATTTGCTTGCTTTCGGCAATTCATTTAAGCACAGATCAATTCGACCCTTGTGCCCTTGAAGTGCACATGGGAGCCTATACGAATTTCCTGAAGCTAATAATTTTATTATAGTGACAGAGAGATTGAGAAAGAGGGTAAGAGAGAAATCTTTATAGACCTCCAGATCTCATCAGAAATTATTCTGTCACTTTATTCTCCCACAGTGAGTCATATTTTCTTGCACTATAAAATTTCATCATTCGTATTAAAAAGTAAATTGAGTTTGGAGATTACTGGGGAGAGAATCAGCAATGCCTGTCACATGCATTTGGATCAGAGTAAGGTATTAAAAAAAGCCAATCAAATCTAGCTGACGCATAGAAGCTTATTGTACAGGATTTTCTTTCATTTCAGAATTTTTTATCCTAAACTGCTAACATTTATGGAGTTACATCAGATTCATCAGGACTGGAACCTCAATTTTCTTTGAATTTTCACATGAATGTAAGGTTCAGCATTTTCTACTGCTTAGCTTTTTATCTTTATAAGGACTGAAATAAATGGAGAATTTATATAAAAACAAATTACACATGCATTACATTTATGGTATTCTGAATTCAGGTTTGGCCGAAACATCATATTATTTACAACCCTTGTTAAAGGTATGATAGTGGTAGGGTGGAAGGGTGCTGGATTACTGATCCCAAGGTCGGGCTTCAAGCCCCATTGTCACCGGGTTGTCCTGCTGTCCCCCCAGTGCAGCTAACTGAGTTATCAAAGGCCAGCCATGTCTCCCACTGTCTGTGGTGAGAGGCAGGTAAAATAACCATTGCTGACTTTTGTAGAGTAGGCTGCATTGCTGTCAATGTGTTTCTGCTCTGCGATGGCACGCGAGTGTACTCTGCTCCTGCTTAGAGTCAGCTGAGAATCCAAATGCTAGGATTAAGCAGTTTAGAAAATTAATGATGATTTTGGACATCAGAGTAGTATTCACAAACAATAAACTCTAGAGTTCTTCATTGCCCCTGAAATGCTGATTTTGAGTGCATGTGCTGTTTGGCTTCCTCCTCCCATTTATGCTATTTCCCCTACCTGTGCCTACTCGGTTTGGATTGGTCAGCTAAAAGCTCCACACTCAGACCAGGATGGGCGGAAATACCACTATGCATAGAGAGGTCGGGGGGCTTAGTGGGGGAAGGATAGCTAATCAAACTTTTCAGCACACAATGGTGCACTAACAAACTAAAAAAAAAAAATCGGTGAAAACCGATTATTATTATTATGTTTTTAGCTAGCTCAAACAGCCCAGAGAGAAAACTTAAACATGTGCTAACTTCATTATTTAACTCTCTGGTATGATCTAACATGGCTATTCAACACTGTAACAACAGTTATGGGTAAAAAAAATGGAAAAAGCATGATATCTGCCCTTAAAGAAACAAGGCAGCTTGTACTGGGTCTTTTTTTTCCTTCTTAATCTTGGCTGAAGTAAAAATCCATACAGTAAGCAAGCAGAAATAAAATACTGTACTGTGTTTAAATTCAAGGAACTATACAGGACAAAAGCATGAAGACTAATAACAAGTCTGAACTGATGTAATATAATGCAAGACTTTGGATGTGCACCACAAGCAACAATAAATTTATACACTGACTGTTATATTATATATAAAACAACAAAAATGAAACTAGTTAGATCCATCTGAGAACCAGAAAGAACTATGAGTATGTATGGTTGAGTCCTCATGTTACTCCATCTGCAGGCTGTGCAATTTCAAAAGACTTCAACTGTGTTGAAATCAAACTGTGCGACATGGATGTTATAATTGTGCATTTTTTGGTAAGCAGTGAGTGACTTGGGGCTACAGACCCAACCACATGAGCCACACTGGCAATCTGATGGCATTAGCACAGTAGCTGATTCGCTGTTTTCATGTGGCACTTTAATACATCCTTGTATCTTAGATTTTGCTCCCTCTTCTTTCCACTCCACAATTCTCTATAGAAGACAGCTTTGGGCAAGCAGCTATCTGCCATCCTTCTTACATGGCCGGCCCATCTAAGCTGGTTGGATGTGATGTAGGCCTCCGCTCTAACAGTGCCGGCTTGTTCCAGCAGAGCAATGTCTGAGACTCTGTCTTACCATTTAATGTGTAGTTTGCTGCAAAGGTGACGTAGTTGGGTCCGTGTCAGCTGTCGAATGTGATGCCTGTACAGGGTCATAGTACAACAAGGATGGCAAAACTGCTGTGTTGTAGACTTTAATTTTAGTGGCCAGCCTTACATCATGCCTGGACCACAGCTGTTTGTGCACTTTACAGAATGTGAATTTGTATTATTCACAGAGATTTCAGGCTGTAGACTGGCTTGGCCAGTCGGTGTTTGGTATAACAGTTCGGACTTAGAGAGGTTGATTTTCAAGCTGAATTGTAATCAGCGTAAAGGGTGGCCACACACAATATTGACTTTTTTTCCTCAAAAAAGAGACTATTATTTTTGTTATCAATATATATTGTTGTTTTTTTTGCTTATTCTCATCAATACGATCCAATATTACATGAAATAAATACTTGAATAGTACTTGGTTTCTGATTTATCTTCATTTTGTTAAGTTGTATAAGTGTACTGTATTTTTTTATTTTTTTCTCTCGCTAATCCATTTCATATGGTTTGAAGTTCATTCATGCTATGCAAAAGTCAAAAAAAAAAAAAAGTCATTTCAATATTCCTGAAAAATTGGTGTTTTTGTTTATTAGCCATACTTTTACCTCAATATACTTGTCAGGGCATTCCCAACAAGGATAATAATAATTCTATCCAGCCAATGCACATTTTATGGAAATGCAACATCCCAAGAGAGTTCTTGGTTTGTACCTCTGGGGGAAAGTTTGAACACAGATTTTCTTCCAGAGACCTCTCTACATAAACTGCTGTAGTAAGCATTTTTCAGAGATATTTGAGGTTGGTTCAGTGTTCCTTAGATCCTTTAAATCTAACCCCTTTTTACATATTATTAAAGCCCTATGATCAAAAATGATGTATGCTTTTGAAGGCTGTGCTTAGGAAGTACTGCCTAGTCATTCTATTGTCCCTGGTCTACTACACTAAATGTTTCATTGAAACTGTAAATCCTCTTCACTCCACTTCACTGTTTTTCTCATACAAGGGGCTAAGAGTTTGGTATGTATAGTGAAGTGTGAAAGCTGTTTTTGAGCTTGGGTGTGATCCAGAGAACCGATCAATTTCCCATCCTTGAAAATGGTGGTTTTGTACTTGCCTCCACTGAACCATGGTGCACTCTGCTTCAACTGTGGAAGCCATATGCCCTCACCACTGCAGGTCAGGCAATATGAATTGTTCCACTTTCACATCCCTTCCTGTTTTAAATTTCATGATGGGATGCAGATAATATCAAATAGTCATAACCCATAATCTATAGAAGGTCAAAAAGATGAAGGAGAATAAAAACTGAACTGAAACATAAAGTATCTAATTGCGCAGCAAAAAAGTAATTTCATGACATTATAAAGACACAGCAGGACGGGAATGAGGAGACAATTACAGTCTGATAGATCTATCTTCTAACCTACAGAACAGTATGTGCTACTGAAACTCATATCAAGGTCTTGGAGTCACCGTTCTGATTAACATGAGTGCTCACAATCTCAAGCCATACTCGTACTACAAGCACTTTTGTTTTCCCCCTAGGTTTTTTGAGTATTGCAAAGCCATCTCTCAGTGCATTCCCCATTCTGTTGCTTCTCCCAGGAAATTCCCGTATGTTGAAAGGCCCTCAAACTATTTGAATAATCACCATATATAGTCCATGAATTTTGTATATAGTCCATTTTGTATACAGTGATACATGATACATGTATACATGAATTTTGTCACCCACATTGCCATCTACACTACATACAATATCAACCCATCTGTCAACTGGAAGCTAACCTGAAAGTGGCGATTCTCTATGCAGGCTGTTGGGAAAGTTAAAAACTGAATGGATTAGCTACCTAATTGTTGTCAAAGTGTCAGGGCATGAATGTCAGGTAATGATAAATTTTAATATACATGAATACTTACAAACAGCAGTGTCTGATGAATTTATGTTAATATTTTCTAATAACAAATACATTGCCCATCCAATCCCATAATAAAGTCCTGCACTGTAATATTTTCATTGGATCCACTTAAGCATTGATTACACAACATAGACGCCATGTAAATGTTTTGACAAGCTTAAGAAACAACACAACATTTATTTCTATTCAGAGTTCGGTAAATTTTTCACCGACATCTTGAATTGATGACAATAAAATTTAACCACTCCATAAAGTCTTCTTCAGCACATCCCAAAGTTTTTCAACAGGGCTAAGGGCAGGACTCTGTTGTACCAGTTCATGTGTGACAATGATTCCTCTGTGTGCTCTGTGAACCACTCTTTCACTATTTGAGCCTGAATTTTACATCCATGCCATCAGAGAACAAAAAGCCCATTGATGGGATAATCTGGTTGTTCAGTAAATTCAGGTCATCCACTGATTTCATTTTATTACCACATAATGTTGCTGAGCCTTGACCTGACCAACTGAAGCAACAATACCATGGTGATTACATGCTGTCATCAAGGGTAAAAGGCAGTCGAAACAAATGCAGGACTGAGTGCAGGACTGATGTTTTGGCCTGGCAGAATA
>JAQMYF010000015.1:9570936-9588871 GCA_030014195.1 Neosilurus mollespiculum
TATATATATATATATAAACATGTGAACAAGGATAGTTATTTATTTAGTTACCCACAAGTCCACTTTCCCAAAAAAAATAAATAAATAAAAGAAAATCATTAAAAAAAAATCTTATGTATCTGGAAACCCAAATGTGGGGACGTATGCACTATGTCTGTTATATGCAATGCGTACTGTAGTTCTGTTCAAAGGTTATTAAGCTGTATAAAAGATCTGTCAATAAGCTCTATATCTCCAGCTCATTTGTCCCAAAAACGTGTTACTTTTTTAAATGTCCTATTTCCTCTCCATTGTCCTTTTGACATTTCTGTGTCTGCTTGTTACTATAGATAGACAACATTATGCAGTGTTTTTCTCTTTTTTTAAGCTTTGCACCTGTAATATCTTTCTGAATGATCCTCTAAAAGTCCTGTACATCTATCCGTGCCATGCCCTGTGGGTATGTATACTATATGATGGGAATGGTGTGGCTTGTCACCATCACATCTGCTATTAGGTATTGAGCTGACGGTAGCACACACCTGCGACTTTGGAGCAATGATACTCGAGCTGTATCTTCGTCCCACAGGTACTAGTGCTCTTTGTCCTGTTTATTGCCCAAACTACCTGGAAAATGAAGACAAAGGCTGCATTAAATGCAAGGTGACTGAATGACATGGTAGGGCACAGACGAGCAAGTCTGTCTAGAGTGAAATAGCTAGGCTACTTTCTCATTTGGAGATGCTTTCTCACTTGGTAATGAAGAATATCATCATTATGCCTTAAAAAATGCATTTTCCCCAAAATAAAATATTTTTTCCCAGAAAACTTTAGACATAATTCATATAATATTCTTTAGAATTAAAAAATAATATTTTATAAGGTCATTGCTGTTAATTTTCTTACATGGATTGTACACATCAAATACAGACATAGTGGGATCCATTAAGCAGAAAGTGAACAGTCAGTTCTCGAAGGTGATGTGTTGGAAGTGAGAAAATATCTGAGTGACTGACAAGGGCCACATTGTAATGGCTAAACGACTGGGTATATTCATCTCAAAAATGGCAGGTCCTGTGGGGTGTTTCTGGTATGCAGTAGTAAGTACTTAGTGGTAGCTCCTTGTTCCAAGGAAGACACCCAAGGCTCATTGAGGAGCATGGTGAGTGAAGCCTGGTATATCTGGTCTGATCTCATAGAAGATCTACTGTAGCACAAACTGCTAAAACTATTGATGGTGGCTATGATCAAAAGGTGTCAGAAAATGCAAAAAATGCGTGTTGCTCGGCTTGTGACCCAATGTTATTAATCTAGTGAAGTTAAGTTGGCAAAAGCGCCATTGGTAGTTTGATAGGAGCACTTTTGATTTTTCTTCTATGGACACAGGAAGAGGAGCTTCCATTGACAAAAGCAAGGATCATCACATAAAATTTCAGAGAAAAAATAAATACATATAAATTCAACATACTAATCTGTAAAAATACAGAATAAAACCCTGTTACTGCAGTTGAAAATTGCTTTACAGAGACCGACCTCCTGAAAGCTTCCCACTGACATCTATTATAAACAGTTGTTACCGTAGAGGCTAGTGAGTCCTAGCGTTTACTACAGGCTGAAGGGCAGTAAGGAAGGACAAACTTCCCATAGGATGATTTTCCTCCCGAGTATGTGGATTTCAGCATAACAATCAGCAGAACTTAATGTTCTGATGAATACCCAATCAGAGTCTTGATGGATGGTGTTACCAATTATATCATGCCATAATTTTGTCGTGTGTCATACAGCAGGGATAGGAAAAAAAAAAAATAGCTGAAATGTTTTGGGTTAGTTTCTCTTGGAAGCCTGGTTTGTTAACTTGTAAATAAAACCACAATAGAAACATTTTTTTTTAAATAAGATACTGAATAAATCTAACAAGCAAAATTAGTCTCTGCATTTAACCCCTCCACAGTGAACACACACATGCATGCACACACACACACACACACACACACACACACACACACACACTGTCACGTCTTCACTGCCTCTGACATGCTGCTAACAGTCCCGGTCAACAGTGAAACATGCAGGCAGTAAGCACACAAACTTACAACAGTGTGCAGCAGGGGAGCACTTGGGGCTTAGGTGTCTTGCTCAAGGGCACTTTACCCATGAAGGTGGAAGGAGGGGAAGGTGCTGCTCAAATGTATGTTGGTGTAAAGGTTAGCATGTCCACTTTGCAATAAGAAAGTCCTGAAGTTTGCATGTTCTCCCTGTGCTTGCGTGGGTTTCCTCCAGGTACTCTGGTTTCCTCCCACTGTATAAACGCATGCATATTAGGCTAATTGGCTGCTCCAAATTGCTCCTAGCTTTGAGTGTGAATGGTTGTATATGTGTTGGCCCTGCGATGGACTGACGAGCTACTGGTGACTGGCTACCCCGCGTTTGCCCAGGGTTATCTGAGATAGGCTCCAGCCTACCTGTGATCTGAGGAGGATTGGCAAATAAATAAATAGAGCATATTCTCTCATCGACACACCATCACCAAACTTCCCCACCCAACTTCCTCCTCTCCTTATTACAGCCACCAGCTGCCAGTGAAACATGGCTATAACAAAAAAATTCAAGACATACCAGTTAAACAAACAGTGAAGTTTATTAAGTTTCCATTAGATATAACACCTGCATTGGTTAGATGGACATTTATATGAAATGGTGAAAACTGAGAAAAGTTTAACTGGGAATATTTTTCTCTGAAAATTGGTTTCAGTATTTACCTCTCCTCAGGCTCAGACCGAATGAAATGACACATTGCCCTTCTCTTTGATTCTGTAACCCAGGGAGTAATAGACATACCTTGAGCACCGGTCCTTCTCTGTATTATACAGCTTTGTCTCATGAATGTGATGGGTTACTTATGACGGCTGGGGAATGAGTCCCCTGATAGAAATCAATATGAGGAACAAGAGGTGAATCAGCCTGTTAGATTTTGAGTGTTGTTCAAGGTCGAGTGTGAAACACAAGTCTCATAAAAACTCTTGGCATTCCATCGTAAACAAAACTCCCTTACCCCTGGCTTTCTGCATCCATCAGAGCATGAAAGAACAGGGTAGAGACATGAAGGAGATGAGGAGAGAGAACTGATGCAGACCATGTGTTTATAGCTAAAAGAAAAATATAATTAAAAAATATAGATTTAAAAATGGGGAGGCACGGTGTTGTATTGTACTGACAGCAAGAAGGCCTGGGTTCAATTCCTGGGATCAGGCATTTCTGTGTAGAGTTGTTGTTCAATATCCAATTTGTATGTCAAAGTATGTACCACCTCATGGGTTCTTAACAAAATAAGAAAAATGTACCTTTATTTGAAAATCTGTTAAAAAATGTACATTTTTAACTTACAAAATGTAAGGTAAAATCTCCAGACAAAATGTGTCTTTAGGAGGTGAAATGCATGCTCAGTTGCGTTAAGGTGTGTTGATTGACTTGCCCATTTTAAATGCTTATACTTTATTTCGCCTGGTGAAATCTTTTGTGGTGTTGAGAGTGTTTTGGGTCATTAACTTGCTGCATAATTACCTTCCACTGAATTTTTCCTGTAGACTTTTGAGTTCATTCTGCTGCTAGCACCATGAGTGACATTAGTGAGCCTGTTCCAGAAACACCCATGCAAGCTCAAACTATGTCATCGCCTCTACCACACATGACTAGTAAGCTTGTATGTTTGGATCCTGTATTTCCCTTCATTTGGCCTCTTTATTACATTGGTTGAGTTATAGAGAATTTTAGTTCCAAAGCCTTTGTGGCACATCTCTGTACTTTTGAACATCAACATGACTATATTTATAGCGATGACTCTTGTGGCAGTGTTTCTGTATTTCTACTCTGGAAGTCGCTCTTGAGTAGTGGATTGTAATAGCTGCACTCCGACCCCTATGGAGGGTGTTAGTGATGTGACTGATTGTTGTTTTTGAGGGCTTTTTTTTTTTTTACAATGTTTTTGTCATCAACTGCTGTTGTTTTTCTTATCCAACCTGTTCAGTTTCTGATTAGAGCCCTAGTGCTTTCTTTCTTTTTCAGACATTCCAAGTCGTTGTATTATCTGTCCAATACCTGTGCAATGGCTGTAACCGATTTTCCTTCCTTTGTTCAGCTTTTAAATGGCTGTAGCTTTCTCCTGTACTTTTTTAAACAACAAATGCAGTCTCCACAGGTAAACCCAAGGGTTAAACCCAGAGTACATATTCAGATCTGTTAACAGGGCAACAAGAAGCATCTGTTACTCATCATGTCATTTTCTGAACCGCTTCATCCTTTATTAGGGTCATGGAAAGATTAAAGCCTATCTCAGTCGAAAAATTCCTCACTTGAAAAATTGGGTGGTTCAAACAAAAGGTGCCTTGATCTAATTTGTTTAACACATTTAGATCTATAATAGGAACACCAATTGAAAATTGAAATTCTGCTCTATTGTCTCACATTCTTCTTTAATTCTCAGCAAAGAATTTACTTTACAGGGTACATACAGGGGACAGTAACACAGTATGCTTAATCCTACTAGGGTCGCGTGAAGACTGGAGCCTATCTCAGGCAGCACTGGGCAAAGACAATGCACACCCTGAACAGCTCGCTAGATCATCGCAGGGCCAACACATGCAACCCTTAACACTCATACTTAGTGACAATTTGGAACAGCCAAATAGCCTAATGTACATGAGGAAACTGGATTACCCAGAGAAAACCTATGCAAGCACAGGGAAAACATGCCAACTCCACACAGAAATGCCCGAGACAAGGCTCTAAACCAGAGCCTTCTTGCTGTGAGTCGGATGTGCTAACCACCACACCACTGCACCCCCCAGACATGATGCATCACTTTCTTAATTACACCAAGGATATCACACTGGAACAACTATTTGTAATATTGTATTATTTTTATTGTGATAAAACCCTGCCGAGGCTTTGCTCATCTCTTTTAAAGGTGCATAGGTTTGCAGGATGTTTTCTAGCCAGCGAGAAGGAGATAACATTAACCTGCTGTAACCACACAACTGAATAGAGGCAAAGGAAGTGAACTTGTCCTCATGCATATGCAGAACCACACAGGCCAAAGTGTCAGCTAAGCAATCAGAACGGCTCAGCACATCGATATAGGCTAAATAAGTGTTTGAACCCCCCTGACAGCAGGTAATACAGTGCAGTGGACAAAGGGGGAGGAAATTACGAAAGGGCTACCTACACGCTCAAAGTGTGGAACATTGCTTCTTAGGTGCAATCAAACTTCTGTAGAGCTGCTTATTCAATCTGAACTGCCTTGGCACAAGTGAGCTGCTGTTATATAAAGTCAATGAAATGTCAAGGCCAGTCATAATGTTGTGAGTGTTTCAGAATTGGGCCAATAGTATTGTGCCACTGTAGAACTCAACTGTTTATCATCTTACAGTTCAGAGTCCAGGCTCACTGCAGAATGTTAGCATATTTGAAGTGATGATTTGTTATTATGTCAGTTAATAATATGTCAGGCAAAACTTCGTTGGAACTTTACTAAAACTTCCAAAGGTTTATTATGAGCTATAGCTGTTTAAATGCGGCAAGAGCTAGGGCCTGAGGCATTGTTTACAGGTTGCCCGTCGATCCATCTGTCTGTCCGGGTCATTCTTTGAAACGTGATATCTCAAGCACTTTCTAAAGACAGTGGTGGCTCAGTAGTTAAGGCTCTGGTTTTCTGATCAGAAGGTGGTAGTTCAAGCCCCAGTGCCACCAGTCTGCCACTGTTGGGCCCTTGAACTGCTAAGTTGTATAAATGAAATAAAAATGTAAGTTACTCTGGAAAGTCTGTCAAATTTTTCATAGATGCCCACCTTGACTCAAGATGCACTGATTACATTTCAGAGAACACGAACACACTTGTGAACACGAAATCTCGAAAATGCTTGTATTTACTTTATGCTACACTGTGACGCTCATATAGTTGACTAGCTCTGAAATCTCTTTAATTCATTTTCTAAAGCGCTTAATCCTAATTAGGGTCGCTGGGAGGCTGGCGCCCATCTCAGCTGACTCTGGATGAGGGCAGAGTTCATCCTGGACAGCTCACCAGGCCATTGAAGGCCTGAAACACGCTGACGGCAGCCCAATGGCCAACTCTTTACAAACGTCAGCAATGTTTTTTTTTTTTTTTTGAAATGCCTCTCACCATAGACGGTGAGAGACATTCCTTGTCTTTGATAACCCAGTTAGCTGCATTTTGGGAGCGGCAGTGACAACTTCGTAATAGTGGGGCTTGAACCCCTGACCTTTGGATCAGTAACATCCTTCTAAAAACTAAGACATCTTACATCATACTACCACTGACACCACCCTAGTACTCATATTATGATTACTAATAGAACACTGTTGACAGCTGTGTTGAGGCACTGTGTTTAGTAAGACTGCTGCAGTAAACCTGCTCCATTGGAGGAGTGTAGAATAAAAACACTCACCCTCACATGTTTAGCATTGTGTTTTAGCTGGTTCAGCCTGCCTGGCTTGCTGTGACATCCTGCCTGCCTGCCTGCCTTAATCTCCCAGCTTACACATGTTTATCAATTCAGCTATACAATCAGAAATCCTGATGCACATAAATTGATTTAAATGGAAACATTCTCAAGGCTAATTAGCAACAATGATGAAGCCTTGCACAGAAATTAGAATGTGCCCCTAACAAGACAGTAGCAACTCATTAAAAAGTGCAGGCTAATGACCGGTGTAACATATCAATTTCGGTGTATTAAAAAGTAGGTTAGAAATTGGTAGCACGGTGGCATAGTGGTTAGCATGTCGACCTCATAGCAAGAAGGTCTTGGGTTGAAGTCCCAGGCTTTGCATGGAGTTTGAATGTTCTCCCCATGTTTGCAGGGGATTCCTGCGGGTACTCCGGTTTCCTCCGACAGTTCAAAGACAAATTGTGAGTGTGTATGATTGTGTGTGTGTGTGTGTGTGTGTGTGTGATTGTGATTGTAAGCCCTCAAACGGTCTGGTGAGCTGTTCAGGGTGTACCCTGCCTTCGCCCAGCTCCAGCCTCCCTGTGACCCTAGTAGGAGTAAGAGGCTTGTCAAATGAATGAATGAATGTTAGAAAATCTGTGGTGGCAAAGCATGGTGAACAAATCTCAAAAGCTCAACAGTTTTCTTGCTGACTTTTGAATATTAAATAAAAAAAAAAAAGTTTTTTAAATAAATACATACTTCTATACTTTATTTTTGATGAACATGGTGGATAAAATAAACTGGATTTTGTATTTCCAATATCTTAAATATTCTCTATGATTTTACCACGAGTGTTTTTGTGAGTAGCTGTGAAGCACAAGCAGGATTTCAGCTCACTGCTTGCTGCTGAGTCACATTTTTTCTGAATCATGAATCACCTCCGCTTTCATGTGAAGATGACTCTGCCTCTCAATGGGACTCAGTGGGCTGAGCTACTTCTCAAATGCATTTATTCATTTTTAAACCAAGTAGCTTGGCTATGTAATCCATTATAAATAGACTATTGTATTGACCCTATAGAGAATATAAAGGCCACATTGTTTTAGGTTCTGATGGATTTAAAACATTGTAAATTATGTTTAGAAAATTAATTGATTTGGTTTATGGTCAACTGGCACCTTCCTGTGGAGTGTGCATTGTCTTCCATTGCTTGTGTGGGTTTCCTCTGGTTTCTCGTGTGTCCACCAGCAATCCAAAGATGTTGATTAAGTCCACTAGCTACTCTAAATGGCTTGTAAGTGTGAACGAGAAAGTAACTGGTTGTTTATCTTGGTGGTATTAGCCCTGCAATAGCTTGGCAAGCATTGCAGGATGTATCCCACCTCTTCCTCAGAGTCTAGCTTAACCTGTGACCCTAAAGGAAAAGCAGTGTAGATAACAGATAAATGGATGGAAGTTGAATGTAAAAGGACAAAGTTAAAAACAGTAGTCTTAAGGGCAAATATATAAATACTTTGTTATAGAATGTGGTGATGTATAGACATTTGTGGTTAGGTTGAACTTCATTACCTCTGCCAAGGAGGTTAAGTTTTCTCCGGTGTTGTTTTTTTTTTTTTTGTTTTTGTTGTGTGTTTGTTTGCTTGTGTGACTGTTAGCAACATTACTCAAAAACTTAGGAACGGATTTTGATGACATTTGCAGGATGAGTCAGAAATGATACAAGGAACAATTGATAAAATTTTGGCAGTGATCCAGATTATGGTC
Organism: Neosilurus mollespiculum; assembly: GCA_030014195.1. Taxonomy (NCBI): domain Eukaryota; kingdom Metazoa; phylum Chordata; class Actinopteri; order Siluriformes; family Plotosidae; genus Neosilurus; species Neosilurus mollespiculum. The sequence continues at coordinate 9,579,129 of JAQMYF010000015.1, forward strand.
TGGATGCAGGAAATTTTTTAAAAATTTTTAGCGGGATGTAGATGCTGTGCCCGGACCATACTGAAACGTAACTTCCAGGCTTGTGTTCGATGGTGTAATCTCATTCCTTTACTATTCTGTGCAACTTTTAGGCCAAGTTTCACAAAAATAATCCAATTATTAATACTTCCTGTTAGTACTCCTGCTAGTTAACTTTGTGTTTTAGTATTATATGCCTTGGTTGTCCCCTTTGGCTTTCCACAGACTCATTATTGGGCTCACCTGTGTCTCGTTGCCTGCCTCACTTGTCTGTGTATATAAGCCCTGCATTTCACCGCAAGCATTGCCAGATTGTGCCAGAGTTTCTCCTGTGCCTTTCTAGCATTCGTATAGCTCTGTCTAGTAGTTTTTGTCCTTGACCATTATTGCTAACTTTTTTGTGATTTTTGGATGCCTCTGTTTTTGACTTCTTGGATATCTCTGACCTTTGCCTGTTTTTTGACCACAAGTTTGCCTGCCATTTTTTTCCCCTTGTCATTCCTAACACTTCCTCATCTGAGTGCAAGACCTTTTATTCAAGGCAGGCCCTATATACAATACTATCATATAAATGGCTGTGCATTGTAGGGCTCAAATAATAAACAAATGTTCCATTTATAAAAATGCAAGGTCTGCGCTCTCCGAGTGCTTTTCTAGTTCATTCATTCACTTACCAAACTGTTTAATTCTGGTAGGGTTGCCAACTCGGCCTCCTCTCAGCCAACTCTGGGCAAAGGGGGGATACACCCTGGACAGCTCAACAATCCATCTCAGGGCCAACACACACAACCACTCACACTCACACATAAGGGCAATTTGGAAGAGCTAATTAGTTTAACGTTTTTGGACTGCTTAACAGTTTTTGGACTGTGGGAGAAAACCGGAGTACCTGGAGGAAGCCCACACAAGCAGGTGGGTTTCCACTGGGTAAATGCATGGGACAACATGCAAACTCCACACAGAAATTCCCTTGCCAAGCCCAGAACTTGATCTTCTTGCTGTGAGCCGGTCGTGCTACCCATGACGCCATCACACCGTCCCAGTTAAACTTCTTTTAGAAAAAAAATATTACTTGTCTTACCTACAGGATGCTATTTTTAAATTGTTTACTAGGTGGTGAATTTGGCAGGATCATCAGTGATATTTATTTTCTTATCAAGTCAGTCTAATAGAGTCTTTTCTTATGGGGTTAGGAATTATGGATTTTTTTTTTTTCATTAAATGGTTACAGTTTAATTGCTAGCTACATTTTACAACATTCAAATTATGTCTCATACAAGTTTAAAGCAGTTCCTTTTTAATCAAACTGTATAAAATAAAATACAGAGCATACTTAATCAAATAAATCAACATAAAATAAATGCTTATGAGATAATAGCTCCTGCTTGCTTGTCCGTCTCCATCTCACCCTCACGTGGTCCTGAATTGTGGGTAGTCTCAAGTATATGCAATGGAATTGGACTTCCTCCACAGGATTGCTGAGACTGTTTGCTTGACAGTCTACAAGAGCCTTGGAGCAGAGCCCTTGAGGGGAGCTCTGGAAGTGATTTGTGCATCTTATAAGAACAGCCCCAGGAGTCGTATTAAGCAGATCCCACTGGACAAAAGCCTTAACACAGACCGTGGAACAGACCCTGGACCAGACCCTGGACCTGCAGGAAAGATTATATCTCAGCATTGGCAAGGGAGCATCAGGGGATTCCCTGGAAGAAGCTGGAATCTGTGGCTTGGGATAGAAAAGTCTGGAAAGACCAAATCAAAGCAGACCTATAAATGAATAAATGATATAATTCTGCATTTCTTTTTTGAAACTGAAACATCCGCACCATTGTTGAAATCCTGAGGTTTTAGTTATAACTCTGTGGTTGTACTGTTTTTCCCCTCAATGTTTCTCTGCTAATTTAGTCATAGCCAAATCCCATACACCAATGCCTCCCTGTCACATGACTGCCACCAACCTGGGAGGGTTAAGAACGAGCATGTGTTTCCTCAGAGATATGTGATGCTTGCCGCTCACATCCTTTTGAACTGCTGTACATGTTTGTTCAGGGGCAGCATAACACTCTCAACGCGCTATCTGCACCCTTGTATATATGATCCAAGATCCATACTGGTGATCCTTTAGGTGACAGGGATGCGAGTGTAAACCATCATTTCATCTACTGAGAGCTCCGAAAATCAGGTGCCATAGGCCCCTGGTCATAGATGGCTGGATTCAAAATCTCCAATCTCTTGCCAATGTGCCACTTGGGAGCCTCCTCCTACTGTTGTTGGATCATCAGAATCACTTTTTACTAAAGGATAAAGCAAATATCAGGGACACAGTCACATAGGGGATTAGTATTCTTGCCTCACAGCTAGAAGTTCCTGTGTTTGAACCACCTGCCCGGCGAGGGCATTTCGGTTTAGTTTTCATGTTCTACCATTGCTTGTGTGGGTTTCCTCCAGGTGCTCCATGCTTGTGTGGGTTTCCTCCCACAGTTCAAAGACATGCACATTAGACTAATTGGATATTCTTGGTGTAAATGTTAGTGTAAATGGTTGTTTGTCTGTGTTGGTCTGGTGAGATGTTCACAGTGTAGCCTGCCTTCACCCAGAGTCGGCTGGGATAGCTTCCTCACAACCTTTAACAGGGTAAGCGGTACGGATAATGAATGAACGAATAAACAAGATGTATTGTTCATTTTAGTACCTATGTGGTAGACACACATATTTAAGTGGGATCTGTTGTAAAAGTATATGAAAACAGCAAGGTAGTGGAGATTCATTGCATTTATTAGAACAGATGCTCATGCAGGGCTGTTGGTCTCTGTTCCAGAGTTGATCCATAGCTTTCATTACAGTATATTAAATAATGCCAGTGGTTTGGCATGAGCGGGACTGAAACATTCATTGAATTAGATCAAGTTGTGTATTGGAGAAGGAAACATAACCCGAGGCATTGGTACTTATGTATTTTGAGGTAGTGTGTTTGGAGTGTAACCTAGTTTGCACAACCTGTTTCTTTCTCACTTTTGAAGAAAATTGAGACTTTCATAGCACAATAAGAAGACAGTGATAGGGGTATTTCAGCCAGCACTAGGCACTCAGCACCAATGACATATTGGTGCTGTAATCTGGGTTATTTTTCCCTTGCTGTTCCCGTAACTGCAATCATACCATAAACACAAAGTTCAAGGCCTGCTACTCTTCTATCTCACTCATCTGAGTTTGAGTCACATCACTACAAGTTGAACCCTATGACCTGTTGTGTGCTGTGTATTCCAAAGCACCTGCACTGAATGACAATTAAATATGGCATTTAAATGCTTCAATCTTTCATAATATGCCATGTTCAAACACATTTAAAAGGTTATGTTTGCACAAAAAAAATATATTGATTTAGCCTAAAGAACATGGTCTCATTTTGTATCCTTACCAGAGTAATGAATACCACATAAACTACAAATGAGACGACTGTGTAGAGTGTGGAATCATTATTGAGTAAAATCTGTCAGTGCATTCTTTCTGGCCTCCGTGCTCAGTTTGCCCGTAGACAGTAGAATGTCCATGCCAGGTGTCTTCAGGTCATGCAGAGTGTTATTGCTCCTGAAGCAGAACTTTATGAATCTTTGACTCTCAATGGCAGCCTGTATCACTCAGCAGCAGCCCTCTTCTCTTAATGTGTCGGATGATTATGTCAGTCTGGTGGCAGATTGCCTCGTTTAGAACATCTTTGCTTCATCATTCATTGAAGATGAAGGTGCTCTCAGGTCTTCACCTGGTGTATAGTATTTGTTCAAAATAAGATATGGAGGGCCAGGGTTTTTTTGAGTTAGCTAAAGCCCCAGGGCCTTATGGTTTATCTGTAGCCAGGGGTCGGAAAGTCTGAGGTATTTAATCCTATCACAAGATTGCATGAATTTACTAACACACGGCATGATAAAGCTGCTCTGGGTGTACATTTCAGAACTGCAGCATTGACTGTTCAATATGTGCAATTTGCTGTAATAACCTTTACTGTCATTTTTGGAACATTTGGCTATAACTGTTGAAACATTTTCTGTTGAGTGATATCAGCACATCGTGATAGGTTTTGAGCTTTATATTCATTTTGCTTTTCCAAGGTGCCAAAGTGATGTGCTTGAGAATATCAAATATGTGAAAAGTAGTATAAGTAAAATACAGACAGGTGACAATTTAAAGACACAAAAATACCAAAGAGCATTAATTTAATGTGATCTGCCACAGATTCTAAAATACCTTGTGACTTTACAGGAACACTAAATGCCATTCTTATTAAGATAAGGTTTTAAGTTTCTGACGGTCATGAAGAGTGCTATCTAGCATTTCCCTCTGGAATATATCATAATATGGGTTGCAGTCTGGTATCTGCGAAGGCCATGGCATGCGGTATCGCCTTTATTTTTGCTAGAAAATGTACAGTGATCCCCGCACCCTGAGGGTGGAGTCAGAGTCACCCTGGGGGAGACAATATATCACAAGATAAAATTGCTTTATCATAGGATAAAAGTGACCATTCAGAACAGCTTTGTGTTAATTGGAAATGATAATAATAATAATAATAATAATAATAATAAAAATAATAATAATAATAACAACAGCAATGATGATGATGATGATGATAATTGTTTATTAGTAAGCCAAAATGTACATTGGCTCTTCTATGCAAACGGGACATAATATACTAAATATCTACTATGATATAGTTATTATTTATATACAGTGGCTGCGATGGCCTGGGGAATTGTTCAGGGTGTACTCTGCCCTTGCCCTGGGTCGGCTGAGATAGGCGTTAGCCTCCCCGCGACCCTACTTAGGATTGAGTGGTTTAAATAATGAATGAATGAATGATATACAGTGGAACCTTGCAAGACAAGTTTAATTAATTTCAGGACACAGCTCGTGCAAAATGCTTGTATAGTGAGGTGAATTTTCCCATAAGAAATAATGGAAAACCCATTAATGCATTAAAGGACCCCAAATCCCCCCCATACACACGTAATGTAGTGTTATACAAAGTAAAACATAAATGATACAGGTATTTATCCATTCTACATTATCGTTAAATAAAAAAAGGTAATACTTCAAATTAAAGATAATAAAAATAACAAAATACGTAATCAGAACTCAACCTTGAAGATGAGATGATGCTTGATGGAGACCATGATGGAGGTGGGGAGGAGAAGGATTGTTATTCTTTGGATTCCTCTTCCATTATAATGTCTGGAGTTTTTTCTTGCACTTCACCTTGCTGAAGCTTAAGCTTTTTTGGCTTACTTGATTCACTTGTGCTGCGTTTAACAGTGAGACATGAGCTCGTATATTGCAGCATATTTTTAGCAAATTTAGGGCTCGTATATCGAAACACTCATATATAGAGACGCTCGTCTTGCGAGAATTCACTGTAAAAAAATATATATATATATATATATATATATATATAATTGAAATATATATTTATGAAAACTACACTTGATATAAAACTGTTTCAGTTGTTTTATCCTTGAATCGTACTGATGTTGCAGTGGCGAGGGAACTCATACCCATGTCAGAAAAAAATCCTCTTGCAGCTTAAGAAACCCAACAATTTTTATCTTAGTTAATCTATCTATATGTATGTTTTTACATAAAATATCACTAGCCCTAATTTTTGACTTTATTGAATATTTTTCATACAGAGTTACTCTTGTATGCCTATGGACGCATTTTCATACTGCCGAGATGTGCTTCTTACCAGAAGTCAACTGAATTTAACTGAATTGAGGTTGTCTGTGGTCTTGTGTCTACTCTCGCAGGTTTGGCAGTGCATCAGATCATCACAATCACTGTTTCCCTCATCATGGTAGTCGCAGCCTTGATAACAACACTAGTCCTTAAAAACTGGTAGGAAAGATTCTTTTCCAGCATGATTGTGATTAATGATATTTTCATGCTTTCTGTCAGTCCTTTTCCTCCGTCCTTGTGCTTCCATCTGTCTCTCCTATCACGTTCATAGCCACACTTGTATAAGACCGAATATTTTGTGTCTGTTTCCCCATTAAGTGTAAAACAGGCACAGGAGTTCAAGGTATGATTTTATGTTGGCTTTGTGAATTTGGTGCGTGTTTTTGTAGCTGTGCACAGTCGGGGAATGGCCGCCACACTAGCCACCAGAGGAAGATCAACCAGCAGGAAGAGAGCTGCCAGAACCTGACTGACTTCACGCCCGCACGCGTACCCAGCAAGGTGGACATCTTCACCGCCTACAACGACAGTTTACAGTGCTCTCATGAGTGTGTGCGCACCGCTGTGCCCGTCTACACAGACGAGATGATCCAACACACACCGATTTACAAGACCACCTACAATGGGAGCAGGTGAGAGATGCATTCTGCACACACACTTACACACACACACACACACACACACACACACACACACACACAGAATTATGAAGGATAGCTTTCAAATTATAAGTTGCTTGTGGTTAAATAAAAACTTTCCTGCCAAAAAAAGTTGCACACTTTAATGTTTTGTAGTATTCCTTGTGGGAAAACTTATGCAATGTCACAAATTTTATTTTAGTCCCCAACTGTATTATTATTTTTTTACATAGATTTTCTGTTGAAGATGGGAGAATCAAACCACTGTGCAAAGTCTGCTCCAGAAAATCCCATAGTGTTATGGTCAAGACTTTTTGAGCCCAAATTTTATATCCATGTCATCAGGGAAAAAACCTCCATTGATGGGAAAGCCTGATCATTCAGATTGTTAGCTGACTTCATTTAATTACCACATACCACATGACCTTTTTTCACTGTTCCAGCATTTTTATGCTCTGGGGAAAACTGAAGCCTTTTATTCTGATTATTTTTACTAACAAGTTTTTCTCACACTGAATATGTAGAAATGTTTTACTTTAACTATTAAACATAGCCATTTGTCCTACTTTCCATTTTTTCCCACTTCACTAAGCATTCGGTAACATCTTTTACACAACCATGGGATAGGTGTTTACACTGTGCATTACATTTATGGCTTTTGGCAGCCACCACTATCTAGCGCGATTTACATTTGATCAGATTTATTCAACTGAGCAGTTAAGAACCTTGCTCATGGGCTCAACAGTGGCAGATTGGTGGTACTTCGGAATCCCGACCTTGAATCCTAATCATCTGATCAGTAACCCAGAGCCTTAACCACTGAGCCACCACTGCCCATACTTTTTCCAACAGGGTTGTTTAAGAAATGAGAAGGTACTCACTGCATTAGTTAAGATTAAATAGCATGTGGTCAGTTAAAACAGAAAGTAGGCTTCGAAAGTAGACATAGAATCATGCATAAGAGCAAAGATCATATGCTCTCTAATGCGTAGTAGTGCATGACTGGTTTTATTTCCTATTTTTACAAAACACAGTTGTTGGTATCTTGCCTCAAGCATTGCAATTTTTTTCAGCCTGTTGTCCATATTTTTTCAAACCCTTCAAAATTTGCTTGATGGAAACCCACTGACTTTTCTTTGCACTTTTTCTCCAGGCTTTGTTTTTGTTTTAATTATGTGTGCTGGTTTTGTAAAGATTACCTGCCTTTTACACTTTAATTAGTTGAATAGCATGAGATGCAAACATGCATTAAAAAATATTATCTTGGCCTAGCAATTAGTCTGCATGTAAAGATTTAATATTTTGAACAATGAGCGAACATTTCACAGGGTTAGACAATCTGAAATTACATAAAGGATTTTGGAATGTGAAATCCACTCAAAGAAGGGTATGTAAAAGTGTCATTTCGTTGGATGCACTATATCGCACAAAAAAACAAACAAAAAAAGAGTTGAGAAAAAGGTCTGAAGCAAACTAGCTGAACAAAATGAAATGAAACTCATTTCAGACCTCTTTCCTTTACTCATTCCTCCACTGTCGACATTCAGCCCTGGTCTGACCTGGATTGCTCTGCTTGGAGGACTGTTTCATTTAATTTTTAGGTGAATTGAGCAGACACTATGAAACACAGTGCTAGTTTCATGCTTTCCAGTGCAGTGTACTCTCAGCATATTTGCTACCCCAGGCCATAAATCTGTGCAAATATTTAAAAATCTAAGGTTGTCAAGGTTTCTCTCTGCCAAATGGTCCTTCCTAAATAAGTGACCTTTCTCTGCATCACATTACATTTTATGTACAGCTGTCTGTAAAGTAAGAAAACTAATCTTATATTATATTACAGCCCAACAACTATAAAGTAATTCTATCACTTTAATTATGGATGTGATTTAATTGCATTGTATCACATCTGAGACATTTGCATAGTGACCAAAAGAACAAGATCGCGGATATAAGTGGCTGAAATGAGCTTCCTTTGCAGGGTGGCAGGGCTCTCCCTCAGAGATAGGCTGAGGAGCTCGGCTATCCGGGCAGAGTTCGGAGTAGAACTGCTGCTCCTCCGTGTGGAGAGGAGCCAGTTGAGGTGGCACCTGATTAGAATGCCTCCTGAATTCTGCCCCCTGGTTTGGTGTATCGGGCATGTCCAACCAGGAAGAGACCCCAGAGTCGACCCAGAATATGCTGGCATGACTATGTCTCTGCTGGTCTTGGAACGCCCTGGTGTCCCCCTGAAAGTGCTGGAGGAAGTGGCTGGAGTCGGCAGTTTCTCAGGCAGTGCCACCTGAAAGCTCAAAGGTCATATACATTCAGCAGTGGTTTCTAACCTTGCCCTTTATACACTGAGATGTGTTAAAATTTCATGAGTCTTTTTACAATAGTGTGCACTGTGGATTTTATGGAAGTATTAAATTCTCTGTAATCATTCATTCATCCATTCATTCATTCATCTTGTTCCACTTCTTCCGGGGTTGGGTCACGGGGCAGCAGCCTAAGCAGTGAGATCCAGACGTCCCTCTCCCCAGCCACTTCCTCCAGCTTTTCCGGGGGGACGCCGAGGCATTCCCAGACCAGTCCCTCCAGCGTGTTCTGGGTTGACCCCGGGGTCTCTTCCCGGTTGGACATGCCGGACACAACACCACACCAGGGAGGCATTTGGGAGGCATTCTAATCAGATGCCCGAGGCACCTCAACTGGCTCCTCTCAACGCGAACAAGGAGCAGCTCTACTCCGAGTTCCTCCCAGATGACAGAACTTCTCACCCTATCTCTAAGGGAGAGACCTGCCACCCTGTGGAGGAAGCTCATTTCAGCCGTTTGTATTCGTGATCTCGTTCTTTCGGTCACTACCCAAAGCTTGTGACCATAGGTGTGGGTAGGAACGTAAACTGACTGGTAAATTGAGAGCTTTGCCTTCTGGCTCAGCTCCCTCTTCACCACGACAGACCAGTACAAGCTCTGTTTTACAGCAGAGGCTGCACCGCTTCGCCTGTCAATCTCCGGCTCCATCCTTCCCTCACTTGTGAACAAGACCCAGAGATACTTGAACTCCTCCACTTGGGGCAAGACCTCATTCCAGACCCCGAGGGTGCATTCCACTCTTTTCCGACTGAGATCCATGGCCTCGGACTTGGAGGCGCTGATACTTATCCCAGTTGCCTCACACTCAGCTGCGAATCGCTTCAGCATGAGCTGAAGGTCCTGGCTCGATAAAACCAAAAGGACATCTGCAAAAATCAGAGACAAGATCCTATGGCCATGAAACCAGAACCCCTCAACACCTTGACTGAGCCTAGAAATTCTATCCATAAAAATTATGAACAGAACCGGTGACAAAGGGCAGCCTTGGCGGAGTCCAACCCCCACT
>JAQMYF010000015.1:9597320-9610041 GCA_030014195.1 Neosilurus mollespiculum
AAAAAAATAATAATAATAATAATCATATAATTCTGTTGTCATATCAGCAATTTGTGTAAACATCTTCCAATCACTATAACATTCATGTTTATAAGACTGATCTTCCCTCAGAAAGCATGGTGTCAGAAATAATGATATGTCCAGTATACAGCACACTGTGACAGACTTTTTTCCCCAAATCAAAAAAGGTTGTGACTCTATCGGAGCAAACAATCCCAAAATGATATTCTTCTTCTGAGGCTCAAGGAATGAAGTCTTTAGATGTTTCTTTGGATCATTTTCACATCTGAATTTTTCATCATACTCTAACGGCACACAAAAACAGCCTGACCCAGTATCCTCGCCATAATACTGGAGGAAATTGTACTATGTGCATCTTTTTTTGATATTGTGTTTACTATATTGATGCGTACCTCTTTTTTCTTTTGTACAAGTTCTATAAATATAGCTCAGAAAAACACATGCACACACAGAGACTGTGTCAAAACTCAGTATAATGTACTATTTTATTTTGGTCTTTGAGTCTCTCTCTCTCTCTCTCTCTCTCTCTCTCTCTCTCTCTCTTTCTTTCTCTCTCTTATAGGTATTGGTAAAGTTAGGTCCAGGTGACACTGGTTTTGATTCCTCTTGTTCTTAAGCTCTCCGTGTTTTGGCCACTGTAAATGCATCTCTCACCACAGAGACACTGTACATTTAGTAGTCTCGTTGCTATTAATAAAATGTTCAACATTATGGGCTGTCTTTCTAAAAAAGAAAAAAAAAAACAAATGTTTGTAAAATGATGATGGAGTGATAATAAAAATAAAAGTTATTTAAATCAGAATCATTGTGTGGTTTTTCAAAGGATTTTTTTTACAGAGAAGCTATCTATCTATCTATCTATCTATCTATCTATCTATCTATCTATCTATCTATCTATCTATTTATGTTTATCTGTTTTGCTTCCAGCTTAAACTCAAATCTGAAACTTTTATACTATTTCTTCTTCTTCTTTTTCCTCTTCTCTTTATTTGTGCTTTGATAAAGACATTTTCCAAAATACATGTGATTTACCTGGGTTCAAGTCCCAGGCTTGTGTGTTTCTGTCTTTAGTTTGCATGTCCCCTGTCTTGTGTGGGTTTCCTCTGGGTATTCTGGTTTCCTTCGGCATTCCTGCAACCCTAGTATGATTAAGCGGTTTGGCAAATGAGTAAGTGAGTGTACAAAGCAATTATGAAAAAATAAAAAAAAATTTAAATCACTAAATTTATTTGCATCTTGTCGGTATATTCAGAATATTGTAATGACCTGTAATAATCTTTTGCATAAATGGCCTAAAAGTAATGAATTATTTTCTAAAAAAATGTAATTTTTCCCATCCTCCAAAAAGGATAGAGAGAGGGAGAGAAAGAGAGTGGGAGAGGAAGAGAGAGAGAGAGAGAGAGAGAGAGAGAGAGAGAGAGAGGGAGGGTCAATCTGAGAACACCAACGGAATAGTAAGGGATAATTACATACTCATAGGCAGACCTCGATTGTAACGGCCTGATGATATTAAATGGTCACTACACCTCCACATTTAAGCTAACAGGAAGAATCTTCTAAAATTATTATCATTACTGAGACATCTCCTATGAAAAAAACCTAGTTTAAAATGATTCATAATTAAAACATTTATCTTTCCAGCTTATAGTTAGAAAAACACATGCACAACAAAACAACGTAATGCACATATTAACATGAAGTGCAAAAAGCAGTTAGGGCTAAACATAAGAGAGGGACACACATAGTCAGGTCTTCAAAGTTCAGCTACTTTGTTTTGGATGTGTTACTGTTGCTCTGAGTTTTGATGCCAAGATCTTAAACAATACTTGACCCAAACCAGAACTCCTGCAGGCTTGGCTGGCCAATGAAATGCTGTTATGAATAGCTACTGTACATAAAGGACAAGGTTAAAAATAATTAAAATTAGCTTGATGGACAAGGCTCTGAGTACGTTATGGTTAGGTTAAGCTTCCAAATTATAAAATCTTACCACTCTTGCCTGTAATGTCTTTTAAATTATTTATTTGATTGCAAGCTTGGCAGTTACTTTCTGTGTCCATGTTGGTTTCCCCCAGGTTTTCAGGTACACTGATGATGCTTAATTATATGTTTGAATAAGTGTACCTATGTGTAAACTGTAGGAATGCAGTTTCAAACTGTCTTCCATACTAACCTGGACATATCATGGATTTATTGACATTACTACATCTTCTTTTTTTCTTTTTTTCTGCCGCCACAGCAAATCATCCTTCTCTCATTTTGTCCTCTGTATCCCTTTCCATCACACTGATGCATGTCCTCCCTCACTGCATACATAAAGCTCCTATTTGGCCTCTTCGCCTCATACCAGGCAGTTCCATCCTCAACATTCTTCTACCAGTATACCCTTTATCCCTCCTTTGCACATGTCCAAACCATCTTAATCTGGCCTCTCTCACTTTATCCCCAAAAGACTCTTACCTGTGCTGGTTCTTTAACATATTCATTTCTAATTCTGTCCATTCTTGCCTTTCCAATTAAAAAATCGCAGCATCTTCATCTCTGTCACTTTCATTTCCACCTTCTGTTTTTTGTCAGCATTACTGTCAAACCTTAAAGCATAGCTGGCTTCACTATTCTTCACTATTATTCTTATAAAATCTTTCTCTTCGCTCTTGACGATATCCTTTTATCAAAAAAAAAAGCCTGTGCTTTCTTCTTCACTTCTCTACTACACTCTCTGTTACTTTGGATAGTTGACCCCAAGTATTTAAATTCATCTAAGTTCATCACCTCTACCTCTTGCCGCTACTCTGTCTTACTCCAGCTGACTTTCATACCTCTTCTCTTCAGTGCATACCTCCACCTCTCCAGACTCATCTCCACCTGTTCCATGCTCTCAGTCCAGATCACAATGTCATTGGCATACAGTCAATGGAGAGACTTGTCTGACCTCGTCAGTTAACCTGTCCATGACTACTGCAAACAAGAAAGTTGTAATGCTACCTCCACCTTGCACCAGTCTGTCATTCCTACCACAAACCTCACCGCTGTCTTACAGTCCTCAAACATATCCTGTACCACCCTTATATACTCCTTTGACACTCCTGACTTTCTCATACAGTGCCATAACTCCTCTCTTGGTTCTCAGATGTTCGCTTTCTCTAAGTCCAGAAACATGCAGTGCAACTCCTTCAAACCTTCCTTGTAATATTACATCAACATTCTCAAAGCAAAAATGGCATCTGTAGTGGTTGTGGCATGAACCATGCTGCTGTTCACAGATCACCAGCTCTCCTCTCAGGTAGGATTCCACTACACTTTTCCCTAACTTCATGGTGTGACTCATCAGCATTATGCCTCTGTAGTCACTGCAGCTCTGCTCAGCTTCTCCACTCCTCACACATCCTCTCACCTTCCAAGATTTTGATAAAACGTCGGGTTAATAACTCCACTGCTATCTCACCTAAACATCTCCATGCCTCCACTGGTATATCATCTGGGCCAACTGCCTTTCCAATCTTCATCCTCTTCAGAGTCACTCTCACTTCATCCTTAAAAATCTCCCATACTTCCTCATTCATTCTCTCCATATTCTCCAAGCATCTCTCTGTTTGAATTTCTTTAGGACGCACTCTCCTCGCTTGTCATCACATTACCATGTGAATCTTTCCCTGCTCGATCCCTCTGTCTTGTCAATCAGAATAAGTTCTTCTTCTTCTTATATATATATATAGATAGATTATTATCAATGTATATATCAGTATTATGATGTATTATGATTTGACGCCAATTGATAGGACTTAGGAATTGTAGTTGAGTGAGGTTGAGCTTACAGAGCTTAATAGACCTTAACAGAGCACAACAGACCTTGATGCGCCATCGTAGGGTATCTTGATGAACTTGGCAACACGAAACGAAGTTTCGTCTCCGGGATGCACCCTGCCTCCTTTTTATCATTACAGTATAAACCCAGGGTAATGATAAATTTTTGTTGAAAAGATATCTTAGTCATTGGTGTAATTCGCAAATCAAGCCAACAACTAGCTGAAATAAAAGCTTGGCCTTAAAAAGGAACTAGTGGATTTTAGACTTGGCACAACCTTGCCTAATCCTAGTATTTCACTCTTTGATAATGCCAAGCTTTACAACAGCCCCAGTTCAGGGTATATTCCTATTTCAAGGCCAGTGTTCCTGAGGTAAGCATTGGATCCACTAGAACCCTGACCAGGATAAAGTGCTTACTGAAAATGCATTTGAGCATTTATAAGATGGCAGGTTTCAGACTAGAGCTGTTATCTCATGTCCACTCTACTCATGATAGGAAAATGTAATTTGTGGAATCACATTGACAGAGCTGTTCTCTGGGATCCATCCCTTACTCAGGAGAGAGAGAGAGAGAGAGAGAGAGAGAGAGAGAGATGGGCCCATAGCTGTCACAGCTTATTATTTCTCTGCACTGCTCCACACCAAAGCAGGGACATGGTTAACCCTCCAGAATAATCAGAGTGATGGAATATTTGCAAAGTGAAAGTAGCAATGGTCAATTTAAAAGCTATATTTTCTATTCCTCTCTATTCCTCTCTCTCATTCTGTCCCTATTGATTTCAGCAGCTTAGAAATCCTGCCACATGGCATTAGTATGAGGCCTGACAAATTGCCCTAAATGTTATCCCTCTCATCCTTCTCTCTGACTAACCCTACACCGACAAATTCCTTCTGTCCATCTCCTTGTTAATAGAGAAGTAGCACATTTTTTGGGTTTCAGGCACCTCTCTTCTCTTTCACCGTTATGCTACATATATGTTGCCTCCATATTTTATCTGTTATAATAGCAGTTCTCTCTCTTTCTCTCTCTCTCTCTCTCTCTCTCTCTCTCTCTCTCTCTCTCTCACACACTCACACACACAACACACACACACACACACACACAACTGGTCTTTTAGTCCATTAGCTTGCAAGCTGGGGTTCAGGTCTTTATTTATTTATTTATTTATTTATATATTTATATATTTATGGTTATTATTATTGAGGAAGGCAGCAGCTGCCAAGAGCAGGAAGCTTGGCACAGTAAGTGTGGTGAAATTAAGCACTGGGAGCTGCCCACGAGAGCTGTCTGCCACTCACCAGCCTCTCTAATGGCTCATATGGCACACAGTACTGGCAGCTCTACTACAGCCTCTAGTTCACCTGGCCTAAAAAGGTCTCAGGACAACCATCACTTCTGTAATGAATCTTGCCTTCTGCTTATATTTAGACATATTAAAAAATAAATAAATAAATAAATAATAATAATAATAATAATAATAAAAATAAATAAATAAATAAAAATGTTAAGATGTTTAGTAAATCAAAGTTAAAGTACATCTGCGTAAATGGGTATGTAGGTCTTTTCATTCCAGAGGCTTAATGTCACTGACTATGGCAGGTGCTAAACTTACAGAAAGTAACCTTTCACTCTAAACCTACAAGCCAAGAATTATCTTTAAAAATAAATACAGGTGACCTAATAAAACCTCCCATGTTTCAAAGGTAAATGAAAAAAAAAATGGATACAGATAATCCAATGATTATTTGCATTAATGAAACTTCATTCAATACAGTTTTTAATACATACTTTTTTTTTATGATTATCATCCTCCACATGGTGGCTGTCATTGTCTATACAAGCTTTGAGGCAATTTCTGAAGGCTGTCATGGCTTGACGGGTCATGTCGGGTGGAACAGCAGCCATCTCGTGTTGAATAGCAACCTGAAGGAATTCAAGAGTCTGGGTTTGATGAGTATACACTCAAGATTTAAGGTAGCTACACATAAGTTTCACATGGTCCCGATCCGGAAACTTCCACTGATCTTTGTGCTGTGTGTGCCATAGCTCCACACAGAAATGCCTGGAACTTGAACCCAGCACCTCCTTGCTATGAGGTGGATGTACTAACTACTACACTGCCGTACCTTGATATAACATAAATCATAATTGTATAAAGAGATACTAGCTAGTTTGGTGGACATTGAACAGCATTAATGAGATTTTGTAGATAATTTACCAAACACTGGAAACCATAAGCCATAAATGGTTTATAGGGTTGTTTAGAGGTCATCTTCGAGATTGTTGCTTATTTGTGCTATATGGTACGGTACTGATATTTTGATTGTAAAGTATTTGCAGTGAACTACTTTAATGCACTTCCTACTGTATAATTGTTCCTGGAAGACCTGAATATAGGAGTAATGAGTGGAATCTTTATAACTGATGCATCCGTAAACAATCAATATGTTTATTTGCCCTTGCCTAAAGTCATATTATTATCTTTTTATGACTGCTATGTTACTGTAACATTAATAATACAACCCATTCCTGTACTCTTAAAATCCTCTTGAGACCCAAATGTCCTCTTATGAGGACATCATATTTTTCCTAACAATATTGTATGTATGTCCTTGTAAGATCCTCATATGAGAGCCATTGGGCCTTATTTTTTTCCCAAACTTCTTCTTGTTTGGAGACATTGATCAAGTTCAGTAGTTATTGGGTGGTGACTGACAAACGCAGTGTGAAGAAATGAGAAGACACACAACATTAATTTTTGGGTCTCATGAGGATATAGAACACTTCATCACCTATAATTCAATGAGAGAGAAAGACAAGCTGGATGAAATTCTTTATATGGCTCAACCATGGCAAGCAATCCAAGGAGTGAGTGCTTGAACCTGATGCACGATTGATTCCCAACAGTATTATGGGAAGGGGGACACTTAATAAGAGAGCTAACATCCATCTATCCTTGCTTATCCGTCAGCATTGTGAGGGAAGCTGAAACCAACTGCAGCAGACTTTGAGCGAAAGGCGGGGTACATTGTGAACAGGTCACCAATTTATTACACACAAACACAAATATCCATTCCCACTCACATTCACATCTATGGGCAATTGAGACTAGCCAGTTGACCTAGTCTACATGTTGTTGGATCTATTATTTCCTTATAACAAACTACTGTTATGTATGACAGACATTTCTTAAATGTTCAGCAAAACTTGGAGAAACATGGCTTATATTGTTCTAGAGCCTAGATTGTCATTCATTCATTCATTCATTCATTCATTCATTTTGTAAGCCACTTAATCCTAATTAGGTGCCAATCTCAGCCAACTTTGGGTGAAAGCGGGGTACACCCTGAACAGCTTACCAGGCCATTGCATGGCCAACACACATATAACCAATCACACTCACTCCTGATGAGGGATGTGTAGGGGGTTGTAGAGAATTTTTAGATTCCTCCCTAATTTAATTGTACTATGTAAAGCTGCTTTGTGACAATGTCAATTGTAAAAAGCGCTATACAAATAAACTGACCTGACTTGACTTGACTCCTCACCTAGAGGCAATTTGGAATCACCAATCAGCCTACTTGGTTACTGCATGGTTTTGGACTGTGGGAGGAAACCAGAGTACCCAGAGGAAACCACCACAAGCACAGGGAGAACATGCAAACTCAGCCCGGGAACTGAACAAAGGACCTTTTTGATGAGAGGCGAACGTGCTAACCACTGCACCACTGTGCCGTTAGCCTATAATGTATGTGACTTAAAGGTTTACAAGGATTTTTTTTCCTGGTAAAAGCAAAACAAGTCACAAATTTTGGGCAGTATGATGAAGCTTGATGAGCAAAAATCTAGCAAATCTTTAGGTAATCAAATTTGTCATTCAGTTCATGCTTCTTCTGTGGCATTTACAGACATGAGGACAAAATCAGACAAAGTAGGTCTATGAATGAGTAAATGCCAAAATATGTGACCTTGAGAATTATGACAATAAGCATTATGTATAAAAGCCCTGAGATGAAAATTGTATTGAGCAAATAAATATCTTGTACTTACTAGGTTCTTGTAAATGATTGTATGGCATCGGCTCTCTTTTTAGTTGTGCTGTCATAGTCAGCCTTGCCACAGTCCCTGCTTGCACTCAGCACTGATGAACTCACTTCTTCACATGTAATTCATGGAATTGAACCGCATTGAAGTTGCAGTTCTGCTTATAGAAAAATCTAGTTTTTGAAGAGACAGCTAGGAGAAATCCATGATTTAGCACAAAACTTTAAGAATATGCTTAGTGAGGGATGAGTTTTGTTTTTCATAATTTTCTCAAATGTCTTGAATGACTTACCAGGTTTTCACTTAACACACAAGAGCTATGGTGGAGCATATCACCAGAAGTAGCATAATAAAAAATAATTTCAAAATCAATATTTTGTAAGTAGCTGTGTATTAAGTGGGATAATGAACAGCAAACTAGTGAATTAAATCCCTTCACTGTGATGCACCAGTCTGATGCAAATATTGATCCCCTGTTAGGGTCAGTAGCTGACTGTTTTTTTTTTTTTTTTTAATTACCCCAAATTAGATTATTTGCTATAATATCATATGCACAAGTGCTTATTGCTTTTACACCACAGTGGCATGGTGCTAAAAGTTAGATTTTTTTTTTTTTTGTTTATTAATGAACAACCAACAATGTCATGCTTTTTATGGGTATATTTTACTATTACATGTAATGCTATGAGAGGCATGTAAAAGAATCATTACTGATTTTTGTCAAGAGTAGGCTGCATAGCTGTCAGTGTGTTTCTGCCCTGCGATGGCCTGGCGAGCTGTCTAGGGTGTACTCTGCCCTCGGCCAGAGTCAGCCTCCCCGCGACCCTAATTAGCATTAAGCGGTTCAGAAAATGAACGAATGAATTAATACATTTCAGGTATTTAGCATAATTTCTGGGCAGCATGTTGGCGTAGCGGTTAACATATACGCCTCACAGCACGAATCTCCTGGGTTTGATTCCAGGGCTCAGTGAGGGCGTTTCTGTGTGGAGTTTGCATGCTCTTCTTATGCTTGTGTGGGTTTCCTCCAGGTACTCTGGTTTCCTCCCACAGCCCAAAGGCAAGCACATTAGGCTAACTGGCTGTTCCAAATTTCCCCTCAGTGTTGATGTGAGTGTGAAAGGTTGTATGTGTGTTCTGGCTCTGTGATTTAGGGAGTACTCCGCTTTCGCCCAGTGTTGGCTGAGATAGGCTCCAGCCTTCCCACGACCCTAGTAGGGTTAAGCGGCTTGACAAATGAGTCAGTAATAAACATCCTTTCTGTCTACGTTCTTTTAGTAAATGAGACAGAATGGAAAAGAAAGTGCATCATGTTTGAAGTTATTATTTGCAGCAGCAGAGATTGTTGAGAGGAATCATATTTCATTGAGTGCAGCTCAATGTGAGTCAGTTTGTCAGCTACTATGTGGTGGAGAAATGAAGTTTGTTTTTGAGTGCTCCGTTCTTGCTCCACTTTTGACAAACGGTGGTAAAATAGAATTTGGGGCATAATACATTGAATAGACTCAAGCTCACACACACACACACACACACACACACACACACACACACACACACACACACACACATTCCTGGTTGGTTAATTTTTGAACTCTTAAATTGTTTATTTGTATCTTTTTTCTTTCTGAATATGTGCTATTCAGATAATGAATCGATGTATTTTTTTGACCTCAGGGACATTTACATAATTTGTTCAAATTTATTACTGTATAAGGAAAAAATATTCATCTTACTTAAAAAGAAGAGTTATTCATTTAAGCATTTTCCCCACTGAATTCAGTTAAGATTAGTTACATCTTAAGAATGTAAAGTATTTGGTTAGAAAAGTAATTATAATCCTAATCTCTCCATAGAACCACAGGTGAAACACACCCTAAGATAGGTGTTCTCTGAAGGCATGCGTTCTGTGGGGGACTGGAGGAAAAAAAAGAAAGAACATAGAATAGAAAGCTGCATCAAACCCACATAAGCACATGGAGAACATACAGACTCCACACAGAAAGGTCATTGTCGGCCATGAGATTTGAACCCGGAACCTTCTCGCTGTGTGGGGCCAGTGCTAAGAGCTGAGTGATCATGCCTCTCATTTTAAATTCAGAATGTATTCTTTTTAATGAAAGAAGGTTTATTTTATGAATAGTTTTAATCAGCTTTTTATTCATTCATTTAATGAATTATTAGCTTTTAGATTTTAACTAATCTTCCACTCCATTATCATAAACAAGGTGACCTCTGATGCCATGCTCTTATTGAAGGGCAATATGGTGACCTCTGATGTCATGTCTATGCTTATGTTCATGCCAGAGACCAATAAGGAAGTCTCCAGTGGTGTGGCTACACCTGAGCCCTAGTCTGTGGTCATACCTTTGAGCCCCTCTGTGACATCTGTGTAATGTTATTTTAAAAAAAATCCCTTCATGTAAGAACTGTTCCATGTTGCCTGAAATTAGATTTTAGCATTCAGAGATATTGCTTATGATTCCCTTGGACCACCTTCCCACACCTGTGTCCTGTCTGCGTTCATGGCTGTAGGTTCATTTTAACTTCCACATGTTCAAGTCAGCAGAAAAAACATTTTAGATTTGAAACATTAGCTTTTTAGCACAAAATTATATATATAATCTATATATATATATAATCATCATCATCTTCTTCCGTTTGGTCCGGGGTCAGGTCACAGGGATTAACAGCCTAAGCAGTGAGGTCCAGATGTCCCTCTCCCCAACCACTTCCTCCAGCTCTTCAGTATTCCCTCCAGTGTGTTCTGGGTCGACCCCGGGGCCTCTTCCTGGTTAGACGTCCTCGAAA
This sequence comes from Neosilurus mollespiculum, assembly GCA_030014195.1. Taxonomy (NCBI): domain Eukaryota; kingdom Metazoa; phylum Chordata; class Actinopteri; order Siluriformes; family Plotosidae; genus Neosilurus; species Neosilurus mollespiculum. Next base: position 9,608,002 of record JAQMYF010000015.1, read on the forward strand.
CACAATATCAGGAAGGCGTTCAGGAGGCATTCTTATCAGATGCCCAACTGGTTCCTCTCAATGCGAAGGCGCAGCGACAAAAGCCGCATCAATCTCCGGTTCCATCCTTTCCTCACTCGTGAACAAGAGCCCGAGATACTTGAACTCCTGTATATATAAAATGCTGATCTGTCAGTAAAGAAAGCAGCTGAATACACAAGACACCACTTTACAAACAATGCCATAATAACTTCTGCAGTATTTTACTTCAAAAATAAAAAGCAAATGTAACAGTCAAAATCAGGGAGCTGATCTCAGCTATCTCTGGGTGAAGGCTGGGGTATACCCTGAGCATCTTGCCAATCTATCGCAGGTCCAAAACACACACAAACTCTCTCACACACACACACACACAAACACACACACACACACACACACACACACACTCACTCATACACCTATGGGCAGTTTAAAACAGCTGATTAGCCTAATGTGCATGTCTTTGGACTATGGGAGGAAACCAGGGTACCTCAAAGAAACCTACCCAAGCACAGGGCGAACAGGTGAAATCCACACAGAAACGCCCCCGTATGGCTTGTTCGACGCGACCCAGGATGTTCTTACTGTGAGACTGACATGCTAACCTCACCTTTTTTAGCTGTTATTTCTGGTCCCCTGTAGATCCTTAAACCTTTTAAAATGTTTCTGTGGCACACCAAAGAGGGATCAGCTACTGTTCCGACCCAATGATTTCTTTTTTTTTGTGTACTAAATATAATTTTTTCTTTCAACTCTTAAATTTCAGTCTGATCCTCAGTACTGTGCTCATGCTTATTTTCTATGATGTTTTTTAATAGTGGTATAGAAATTCAAATAATTAAAAGCCTAGTGTTTCTTTTTATCACATTAAATATAATGGAATCAGATTTATTATTAAGCATCATTTTGACCCAGCTGATATATCTATCTATGTTCTGGCCTTAAATTACTGCTATCGGTCTGAATTCTTTACTTTCTTCAGTAGTGACTGATCCATCAGAAAAAAGTGACCTTGTGGAGGCTGAACCACTTCCATACATCATAACTAATGATACAGTTCTGTACCAACATTACTGTATGTGTCCTCTAGTGTGGGTATCTGATGGTTGTATGCACTAAATGGTAAATAACAGGCACACGGAGCACCTGAAGGCATCTAAAAATAGAAGTGTATCCACAAGCATGGCTGTTATAAAAGTAAGTATTCATAGAAAATAAGTTTGAATGTAGTTTCAAAAGACTTTGTATAGCAATGAAACAAAAATGTTCTCGCCCTGTTCTGGGACGCTGAGTTTCATCTGGAATCTCCAAAAAGTTCTTTAATGCCCACTTTGTCTGTCAGTCAGTCTGTCTGTTTCTTATTGAAGTGTGAATGTTCTTCGCACAGCATGAGGTGCTGTGATATGTTCACACACACTTCATTCCTCTGTTAGAAATGGGCCTATTGGTGTCTCACTTTGCCTGTTAATTATAAGAGTAGCTGACTAACTGCCAGCCACTTTGAGAAAAAGTTCTTCAGAGATTCAGGTAGGTGAAGACTAGACTAGAACAGGAAACTTTGAGATCTGGTGGGGAAAAAAGAATTATCTCAGGTCAAAGGTTAATTTATTGCTTTTGTGCAAAAATTCATTAGCAGGATTTCAATAGAATGTGCACTTGCATGTAAGATAGTACATTGAGTTAAACTACTAGGTAGCCCGGGCTCGGGCGTTTCTGTGTGGAGTTTGCATGCTCTCCCTGTGCTTTCTTTCGGGGTAGTCCAGTTTCCTCCCACATACAAAAATATGCACAGAAGGCTAATTGGCTGTTCCAAATTACCCCTAGGTGTGGATGTGAGTGTGGATGGTTGTCGTGTGTTGGCCCTGAAATGGTTGGGCAAGCTGTTCAGAGTGTACCCCGCCTTCGCCCAATGTTGGCTCCATCCTCTCCATGACCCTAGAAGAATTGTTAGACCAGGTATACTAAACACGAATGGACCCAAAAGCAGGACAGACACGACAGGGTGCGGTGAAGGGAAGTAAT
>JAQMYF010000015.1:9645347-9656613 GCA_030014195.1 Neosilurus mollespiculum
AGACCCCCCCCCCCCCCCCACACACACACACACACACACATGCACACACACATACCCACACACACACACACACCCACTGAAACTTCATGTGTGTACCTACATGTATGTTGAGTAAGTCTGTTCTAGCTTGGGGTGGTGCTAATTTTCAAATTAACACTAACTAGATAACGATTTCCTATCACACAATAGCTTTCACCCAGGGACAATGAGAGTTTAAATGTTTTTGAACTGCTGCTCATGCTCTCACAGTGCAGTGGAACACACTCAAATGAGCATACTGTATTCTGCTTTCGTCAGTTAACAGAGTCCCACTGTTGGCTAGCATCACTCTGATTGACAAGGATGAGAGTATTGCCAGATGGCTGTTGTATAGTCAAGATTCAAACTCATAAACCCTTAACAAAAAAAATTCTGTTATCGATTAAAATGATGCTAAATTATCATTCATTCATTTGCTGAATCATTTAATCCTCCTAGGGTTGCAGCAAGGCTGGAGCCTATCTCAACCAACTCTGGGTGAAGGTAAGGTACACCATGAACATCTTGCCAGACCATTGAAGGGCCAGCACAATCACTCCCATTCACACCTAGGGGCAATTTGGAACAGCCAGTTAGCCTGATGTGCATGTCTTTGGAGTGTAGATGAAAACCGGAGTACCCGGAGGAAGCCTATGTAGGCACAATGAGAACACGCAAACTCCACACAAAAACCGAGCTCTGGACTCAAACCCAGGACTTTCTTCCTGTGTGGTAGTACAATTGTACTATCACTGTCATTTGCTGAACTGCTTAATCCTACTGAGGTCACGGGGATGTCACAGGGAGGGTGGAGTCTATTTGACCCAACACTGGCTGAACAGCTAGCCAAAACATCAACTAGACAGGGTCAACACACACACACACACACACACACACACACACACACACAAACATTCACACATACACCTAGGGGCAATTTGGAACAGCCAATTAGCTTACCATGTATGTCTTTGGAATAGGGAACAAACCGGAGTACCTGGAGAAAACCCATACAAGCACGGGAAGAGCATGTAAACTCCATACAGAAACACCCTAGCTGAGCACTTAATCCAAGGACCCTCTTGGTGGGAGATGGATGCGCTAACCACTATACCACAGTGCTACAGGTCTTGGCATGCCATTTTAATTTTATAAAATAAATTAGGTTTTAATAATAATAATTGCCTGGCTGATGATTAGATTAAATTAAATGACTGATTCAGAATTTTACGCACTCCAGCTACTAAACACTTCGACACAGTGTCACCCCTATCAACACAGAAAATGATAAACTTACAAAAAAAAAAAAGGTATTTACTCTAATCATTTTCCTGATTACACATGTTCTAAAGCTAATTTTAGTCCATTTAAATTGTAGTTCTTAAGGTTTTTGTGTAAGTTTATTTTATTTTATTATAATTTTTTTTTACTTTAAAAGTTATTTAAAAAGTAGAGTTTTTTTTTGTTTGTTTAGCTTATACACAGTATTCGACTTTACTTTTGCTACAGAGGACTCAGCAAAAGTTTTTGTGAGTACTGATGTGTAAAAAGTACTGTAAAAAGTCACATTATTATTATTATTTTTTTTTATTTTATATCAGTTTTATGGTATGAATTTTGTTTACACCACATTGCTGCACTATTGCCAATTTAAAAGTCTTTAATTCCTAAACAAAATGTTTCTGGGCAATATTTGAGGCTCTCAGAATTCTCTTTTTCCTTTTTAGTAACAACCTCAGTAACACAACGGAATTCCAATCATGTATTCAAATAAACATCTGTCTCACTAACAGTTAACCAGATATACAGTGCATCTGGCTTCCCTGCTCCATCAACAAATGTTTGTAGCAGAAAACCCCAATTTCATATCAGTATGGGTAACAGAGAAACTTGTAATGGAAGAACAACTGACTAAGTTTAGAACTCTGAGTTCTGTTGCACAGCCACTGTGTTCGGACCGCATGTATAGAAGAAGCTAATCTTCAAAGGAACATCTTCCATGGTTACACACAAGCCACTGTTAAGCAAACATGCCTGGTGAGGGCTGCAGCTCTCATGGCATGTAGCAGCCAAGTGAATTGCCTTATTCATCAATGTGGTGCTAGAAGTGAAGGGACAATATGGAAAGGAGGACCCAAGTTAAGGTACCAGAGGGTGTGAAGTTGGTGATGCAGTATGCACATATATGAAATTGTGAATAGAGAAAAAAGAAATCCATGTCAGATCATGAGCACGGATCATTAAAAAAACAAACAATTAAATAAAAAAACAACGGTGAAACAAGCATGACAGAGAATAGAAATGGAAAGAGGCTAATAAAGGAAAAGAGAAGGAACAGTGAAGCAGGAGGCTGTGAGAATGAGAAATCAAGCATAGCTGCAGTGGTGAGATACAGACTGTGGTCAGCTCCATCTCTCTTTAATTGCTACTCACCTGCCGCTCTCTGTACAGGGCTGGCATGAAGTGCCTCATTATCCAACACCACCTTTGGCAGGTCTTATTACAGCTCGTCGACCTGCCTTCTGTTTGGCCCTGCTTGAACACTATGATACAGCCGTAAACCAGCTCCACCTCACGCATTCTGCCATGTATAACATTGAAGTGACAAGAACCATGGCTGGTTATGCCCACCTGAGATGCTTCACCTGACACACTTGTATTTTAACACATAGACCCCACTAAAGTTGGCAGAAAGCAGAAATATCAAACAGAAATATAATGCAACAAATCTAGACAATCTGAAGTCCCTCATCTAAAATCTGGGGCACCAGTGATTCACTAGAAGAAAATTCACGGCTGTTGGTTCCAATCCAGATTGGACACCAAGACCACTGTTAATACCCCATTGCATGGTGCTTTTACTTTTAACCAAAGCTTTAACTTCCCTGTCAGTGTTTGCTGGCATGCAAGAGGAAACAAGCTCCCTGTCAAAACTCGTTTTAATGGTTTTAGAAGTTAATCTGTTCTGTGGCTGCTCGTAAGGGGCTTATATTTCGGTTTCTTTTCTCAAGCATATATATGATCCAGCTGGACAACTTAAAATTATGACTATGTGAAACTAACTTAATGTGGAAATTTCATTTGCACCATATAGTTGCAAAAAAACTATTTTTTGCTCAAATAACATACATGAGTTAAACAAAGAATTACTTTAAGCTCAAAGATTTTTCTTTTGAGCAACTTCAAGGGTACCTACTGTGTCCTTATACGGCCCTATTATACACTGAAATGATAGTCTTTTACTATTGTTCCTGTATACCTTAACAAAAAATGTAACCTTAAGGGTATTTACTTAAACTTACTACTTATTAGAGGATGTTCATGTTCATGTTCTTCCTTTTACCACTGCTGTATCCGCTTTAAGAATTGTGCTGTGTTGGAGAAGTCAGGAGATCTTGTCAGTCAAAAGAAATGGTGAAAATCTATGTTAGCAGTCAGAAAACAAGATAATTATAATAAATATAACTTTCTTTCATGTGATGAGTTTGCTCAAAAATAGCAAGAAAAGAAAATACAGAATGCAAACAAATAACCAACTCTCAAAGGAAATCACAGTTGGGGAACCAGTATTGATGACTTTAACTGACACTGTGTACACATTAATGAGTCAACGTCAGTGTCATCAGGAATTCTATCATTCAATGCAAACCCTCACCAAGTCATTGCAGTGGCTTTATTGTCATCACAAAAATAAAAGGAAATCAATTTATCCCAAAGTAACTTCCAGACTGATGTTTACTAACCACAAATGTAACCTAAAACCAAGATTTAATTTAATTAATTTTAATTTAATGTCCCTGCTGCCATTTATGAAAAGATCACTATTTAGACATTGTCACTATGTCTGATTGGAAACATGCTAAAATTGATTAAGGCCTGCAATTCCTCATGGTAGTTCCATAACATGACTGTAATTATTTTGATGATAGTTTTCCTTCTTACCACTGAGTGCAAACCCCACAGTGGCTATTCAATTGAACCCTGAAAGATGATTCCAGACCTTTTTGCAGCAAGGTCGATGAAATTGCAATGTCAGTGTGACTATCATAGTGCTCTCACACACTGATTGGAGAGTGTCTATGTTTGCAATCAATAGCTTGTAGTTGAAAGCAAAAGTAGCATAGAGAGGCTCTGAAGAAATCTATCAGGGAAAGGCCACTTCTTAACAGAACAGAGTAATTTACAGAGTGATTACTGGCTCTGTTGCAATACTGTGTGAAGAAGACTCAGAGTTAAGTAAAGTGTGTGATTACAAGACATGTCACCACAACCCCTGTGTGCCATTACAAAAGATTTTGGTGCTTCCTGATTTTCCTGATGTGTTTGTGCGCTTCATCATATCTTACTGTATCTTCAACAGTCAGAATTTGCAGACACATAAATATAATCTATATAAAGAGATTATAAGTATTTAAAGACATAAAACCTGTCTCCTTTTTATAAAGCAGGCTGCACTGGATTCAGTATGTTAAGGGTCATGGCACCAGTGGGTTGGTGCCTAAACCTAGGACATATTAAAAGGAAAACTACTGCAAAGCAGAGGAAAGTGAAAGAACACAACAAACGGTGTGCCTGTCTCTGAGTCTCCAGTGTCCCAAACCTGAGAACTGTTACAGCAGGTTATTTGCTATGCACTGCAATACTAACAGCACAAAGTATTTCTCTGCTTCTTATAAACTGGGGTGGTCTTGTATTAGAAACCTTCTCAAAAACAGTATACAGCACAAGTGAATGTCATTTTGGATATTTCTGTCTAATTTGTTGTACACAAACTGACATTGCTCTGAAGATCAAGTACCTTGAGATGCAGTTTACAGTTTGAGAGCTACACTGCCTCAGCCACATTTAGAAAAAATGCTTTTTTCAATGTTAATTTTTAATCATGTGTGTCAATCATTTCCTGTCGATGTTGTCAGAGTGAAATATCTACAGTACATCAGAGTGAGATACTGAATCCCCAAAAGTAATATATTTTAGTGGCAATCAGTATGATTACTGACAGTGACTGCTGGTTGGAATATTGAGTGTGAGGACTGGGAACATTTTTTATATGTTACTATGAAACCAATAGGGTACAACCTAATTGTGTACTGTATTGAGTCTCTACATATACAGTAGACAGAACTAGCTCACAATGGCATTCTTGTAATTAGCCCATTTGTTCAAATGAAAGTACAAAAAAAGTTAAGTGTTTTTATATTGGACAATATGCTTATTCTTATTTTTCTACATTCTGGAGAAAATCCACACTGTTTCACTGATTTGCCGACCCGCCTGTGTGGGAGGATGGTCCCGATCCATTAAATAAGTTATCAAAGAGATGTCTGCAAAAATAACACCGGATCTCAATCAGTTTGATAAACTCATATTGATAATTGAAAATGATGATGATGGATGAAGACTTTTCTTCTCTCGTACAGGAAAAGACAAACTAAACCCTCCAACATCATTATGTGCGTTCTGACATAAACCTGACATACATTTCCCGCATCACTTTCTTTCTAAAGTATTGAAAGTGCAAATAATTAAATAAATAAATAATAAAAATAAATTAAAAAATAGAAAGAAAAAAAAAATTCTCATTCAAAATCTGATGCAAGCCATTACCTTCTATTACACCTCCAGCTACAAACGCCTTTTTTTTCATTACAGAACTCTTCCATGATTGATATGTCATGAGGGCTGTAGAAAACTCCTATCTCACAATAGTAAACAACACTTCTGCCCATCTTCCTGTATCATCTCTGATAACCTTACTTTAGCTGAATTAGTCACGTAGCTGACAGAGTGATGTGATATTTCAGCCCACTGTGAATGTTAGAAAATGACCGATGTTCTTTTGCACAATTTGGGCAGTTCATTTCATATCTTCATCCAGAGCACTCCATTTATTTTAGTAACTCACAGAGAGACAGCATGGTAGACACAAAAAGCAGTGGATCTCAAAATCTGTCAATTATCAGCAAACTGTTCACCATAAATAAAAGAATGCAAATCACAGCGGGGTTCAGGATATTTGTGGCTTTTCAAAAAGAGCATTTTAATTTTAGATAATGTCACTGCGGAGTCTACATTATTTCCCAAAAATGCAGTACTGTAAATTATTCAAGTCTTCAACATTCTAAGCACAAAGAGCAAGAGTAATTAGAATTTATGCACAAAATACTCTATGTATTCAATAAGGTCTTTACTCACATGAACATACGTTCTGACCTAATGGCTCTAGTCCTGTAGTTCTGGTCCCAGGTGCTGCTCTGCTATAATTAATTCACATAAATGTATTTGAATGGATGCAGTGGTTAGCACGTTCTCCTCAAAGCAAGAAGGCCTGGGTTTAATTTCCAGGCTCGGGTGTTTTGGGTTGGGTTTGCATGTTCTCCCCGTGTCTGCGTGGGTTTCCTCATGGTACACCGGTTTCATCCCACAGTCCAAAAACATGCACAGTAGGCTAATTGGCTGTTCCAAATCACCCCTAGGTGTGAGTGTGAGTGTGTTGTATGTGTGTTGGCCCTGCAATGGTCTGGCGAGGGTGTACTGTGCATCAGCCCAGAGTCATCTGAGATGGATGCCAGCCTCACCGCGACCCAAATTAGGATTAGGGAGCTTAGAAAATGAATGAATGAAAGAATAAATATATTGTATCCAGCCCTGCGATGGCCTGGTGAGCTGTCCAGGGTGTATCCCACCCTCTCCCAGAGCCGGCTGAGATGGGCGCCAGCCTCCCCGTGACCCTAATTAGGATTAAGTGCTTCATAAAATGAATGAATGAATAAAAATTGTAATTAGAGGATTTGCTGGCCTGTCTGGGTTCAGAGAGAAAAAAAAAAAAAACTAGAGTTACTGAACTCCATATATTTTTTCATTCATCCATGCACTGCAATATTTATTTGTTTGTTTAAGTGCTTGGTCCTGTCCGCTTAAAAAAAATGTGTGCTGTGCCTGCATCACCATCCACCAGTTGATAACCCTAAAATAAACCATTTCTTAACCGCAGTCTAATACCAGAAAGAAGATTTTCACCATAAATAAAACTTCCTGTTTATACCGACTTTCTGAGACAGAAAAGCAGACTGAGACTAATCCAGTGTGTCATGAATAAAATGAATAGCATCTACAAGGATGTACTTTAGATGAATATGATTCCACAACTGACACCTTGTAACAGATAAAATTTGAGCGAGATTGTTCCAAAGAATGATGGCAGCAAGAATACCTCGATAAGTCCTAAGCCACATCATGAGTCTTTAGTCTCTTGAGAGCCATCTAATATTCTTTTGGCAATTTTATTTTTTTTAATCTGATGTGTTTTGTGTCAGTAAATCCCAGATAAAAAAGAAAAAAATGCCCAAATAAATACACCGTAAGTAATGGCACTACAGTAAGGTCCACAAGTATTTGGACAGTGTCATATAACCATGTGATTGAAGAGTAAACTGAAGTGTAAAAAGAATAGTGTTTACCAAAAACACTGCATTAACCTTTTAGGAATTAAACTAACAAATAGTTTCATAGTTAGTTATTTTTAGCTCCTGCCCACAAAGTGGCTCGGGAAACTATAGGAATGGGTTCCGTCCATCACACTTTAGTTTCCGGACATTTACTTGCCGCACGCTGAAGCTAGGGCTTTCAAACTTGGTATACTGGCTCACTACTATGAGTGCTAGGATAAGTTTGTGTATGAGTGACCTTGACCTACTTTTTATGGTCACAGAGGCAAAAATGTGTATTAGGTTTCCAGGCATTTACTTGCTGTTCACTGAAGCTGTGGCTTTCAAACTGGCCATGCTTGTTCTATATCGGCAAATTAAGAAATGGTACTATCGGCGAGAGCGTCTCTACCCCTGTGTTCTATTTTTCTTTATCCTCTCTCCCTCTCTCTCTCTCTCTCTCTCTCTCTTTCTTTTTTTCTTTTGAGGAGGTACTCATGATCTTCAAAGTCTACAATCTTCATGAATGGTGGTGTTCAGAGACAAAATCTGAAAAACAGTGACACTGTCCAAATGTTTATGGACCTAACTGTCAATGTGTAAATAATGCTGTATATAACCAGTTTGATTTATGGTAGGCATAAAAGTGGTTGTTTGATTCTGAAGAGCACAAAGTAACAGCTCTGTAGATGAGGATGTAATTGCAAAAAAAAAAAAAAAAATCTGTTTAATAAACACACAGACAGCGAAAAATATTAGGCAGAATCATAATCAAATGTAGGCAGAGGTAAGTTCAATGCATAAAGCCAAATCCAAAACTTGTAGTAAAACAAAACAGGCAGAGGGTCATACAGGGATTATTTTAAATGCAGAAATAAATGGTTCGGTAATGTCTGGCTCTAACACACAAAACAATTAACAATTACCTTGCAGTTAGCATGTGGAGTAAGAGTCTTTAAATGTATGTTGGTTATTTTAATAATGAGAAACAGCTTTGATCAGAAGTCATGTGAGCATGAATCTGTTGGTTCTGTGAATTGTAGTCTGCACCCACCATGTTTGCATCTTTGTTCTTTATTTCCTTTCCATCACTAGAGCTAAATTCATATGTTTTCAATGTATTTGGCAAATGAATTGCTTATGAATTCCTCTGCTCGCAGGATTACTTACACAATAATGGCTTACCATATGCATTGGTAGCTGAAGGAATTTTTTAACCAATGCATTATATTACCTGGATTAATCAAAACACTGCTGTGGAATGAGTCCTCCTTTCAGTATTTTACTCATTTATTTTGTAGGGTGCAATACGGGATTAAAGGTGGGGATTCAACCATGATTTATACAATGTACAATGGGCATTTTTGGATTGCACAATAGAGAATGTAGAACATGTGCAATGGTATACAACATAGAAATATCATCTAGAATTACTGTGTGCATTGATAAAAATAGCAAAAGTGCTGGCATAAAATAAATATACCACACAGAATATCAAACTTTAACAACAGGACAAACTGTTCATCTTTGTTCCAGCAAAACATTCATGTTCAATCTTGCACACTAATTTATACAGTATTACGTTTTATAAATATACCCACCACTAAACCACATTTTAAAAACATATTCTAATTGCAATTCTTAAATGGTCTGTTTTCCTGGAGTATAAATATGCGGTTGCATATCTGAAAATTATTTGTGTCATGGGGAAAACAAAGAAATTTCAAAACAAAACCAATATGATTATACCAATATTCATTCATTCATTCATTCATTCATTTTCTGAACCGCTTAATCCTAATTAGGGTCGCGGGGAGGTTGGCACCCATCTCAGCCGACTCTGGTCGAGACCGAGGCACAACATGGACAGCTCACCAGGTCATCGCAGTTATACCAGTATATGAGTTTTTTATTTGAAAAAAAAATAAAAAAATATTGTTGATATACAGTTTTTAATGGCTTCTTGGAGGTTGTGATTGTCTTAACTGTTGTGTTAACTCTTCTTGACTATCCCTCAAAGATCTTTGAGTAACTATTCCATATAAGGAATAGTAAAAAGACCAAGTGGTGTTTTTCTTATAAATCTGCAGTCCAGTTTTACTGAGCCTGTTACAAAGAATTCGCTCAGGACTTTGATGAGTTGGAAATTCGGTGAGTCTTTTCTGCTGACCATGATTGTAAAACATGTTTACTCAAATTATAGAGATTGAACCAGTCCCACAATTCTCTTCTGACATTTCTTATAAGTAAGGTGTTCTCCAGCAGTACTGCTATTCACTGAATGTTTTCATGAAAATTCCAGGAGATCAGTAGTTTCTCAGATCACATTTTCCCCAATTCGGATGTTTGATGTAATCATTAACTGAAGCTAAGTGCTGTGCACCTGCCTGGCTGATTGAATAATTGCATGAATTAGCAGGTTTAAATGTTGCTCTTAAGATGGCTAGTGAGTAAATATAATAATTATTTCATATTTGAATCACTTTGCAAGGAGGGGGACTTATTAAGCTTGTTGTTACAAAATTAAAGCCATTTATGGAGTTGGTCCCTGCCTAGATTTGTGCCCAAGCACCAAGTATGTACTAATCCATCCTTAATCCTCACCATGGGACTAAATCACAGATGTGATGCAGTTTACAAAATCAAAACAGGTCAATATAATCCACCCCTTTCTTGGTCAAATATTTATATCGTTGTGATAAATAAAACATATTAACTGTTACAAAGCATGAAAAAGTGTTTTCCCATTTAAATGTAATAAGCAAGGAGGGGACAACAGTTTGGTTGGATAAAATGAAAATAGGAACAACAAAAGATAAACCAACAAAAGTCTAACAAAACATCAACAACAACAACAACATCAACAATAATAATCATCATTTTAAAAAAGAAAAAACCCTACTCTAATGGCTAACACTAATCACAAGTTCGATTAATATTCGAATTAAATTTTTCTGCTTATTAAAATATTTCAGCGTGTGTTGGGTGAACTGTCTAGATTAGCCATCATGAAATCAGGCCCCTTTAATCATAGCTAATCTTTAATTGTAATCATCTTGCTTGTGTGTGGTACAATTAGTGATTATTTCTAAGGTATATCAAGTGATTATTTATTGTAAACAAATAATAATTTAGGAAATACCCATGATGATACCTCTCACTGCTCTCCATGCTGTTCATCTATAGTTAATGCACTTTTGACAGTTTTTGCTTTTATATCAGGATTGGAAATCATGCAACTGGATCCCTAAATGGAGAAATCTTCATCGCACCCAGCAATCAAAACAGTCAATCTTAATATTCAGTAACCGTATTTCATATAACATCAACAGATTATAAATGTGCACTAAGAATAAAGTTTCCTACACATCCTCTGAAATGGGTAGGAGTCTGAAGGATTATTTTAATTGGTTTGCCTGCTCATTTATGAGTTTTTATATGCCTTGATTACAGGCTGGTCTTGTCTTGGCAGTTAATATTATTTCTGTTAGCTATTCTACTGGCCACAACACTGACTAATCTCTGTCATTGTTAAATGGTCCACTGCAGTCCATTCCTTATTATGGAGTGTGAAGATAGGTTCTTTCAAGATTAGGATGTAGAGGGATTAGCTTGGGGGCACTACTGAAACTGGGAATTCTAAAATAATAATAAAATAAATATAATCAGGTTGCTGTGAGGAGTAAGTGGTAGTTGTACTGTCTGGGAATCAATCCATCTATCCCTCCCATATACATGCATGTTTCACACACACACACACACACACACACACACACACACACACACACACACACACACACACACACACACAGAGAGAGAGA
>JAQMYF010000015.1:9697271-9707928 GCA_030014195.1 Neosilurus mollespiculum
ATATATATATATATATATATATAAACGTGTGTGTGGGGGGGGGTGTATGTGGGTGTGTGTATGGGTGTGTGGGTGTGTATTCACTCATATAGCGTGTGTGTCCTCAGGGTTTTCCACACAGGCCCCTTATGTTTCTCACAGATAGGTCATCAAGCATGGATGCACTCAGCCCATGACACATGTTCCCTTATCTTGAATGTTAAGTGAAAACTAGTAAGTCCAAAATTTGGAGAAATTTGCATTATGTGCTAAATAGAGTTGTACAGATTCTTGCACAGCCAATAATGTGAATTAAAAAGTACTGAGTATTCACAGAAAGTCCACGACTTTCAACAGTCTGTCCTACCAAGTCTCTAGGCCAATGAAATTCTGTTGTTTTTTTTTTGTTTGTTTTTTTGGTTGTTTTGTTTTGTTTTTTCCTGTGCTATTTACAGACATTAGGACAAAACCAGACAAGGTTTAAAAAAAAAAAGACAATGCCTATGAATGAGTAAATGCCAAAATATCTGACCTTGAGAATTATGACAATGAGCATTAAGTACAAGTTATTGCAGGCTACCTGTGATGAAAATTTCATTGAGAAAAAAGTTATTACAGGCTACCTGTGCAGCATATACCACACAGTTTTCTTATGTTTCTGTGTAGTAGATACTGAAACTCTAAATGAGCTTTGAAAGACACCATTATTTACACAGTGCTTATGCTTGCAGTGAGGGCAGAGTTCACCTGACCTGCATATGTCGATGGTTAAAATAAGTAAAAATAAACTATAGCAATCTTTATTTAGTTTACTTTTAATGTTCCCATGTAGTACACACTGATTATGGGGTATATACTAAACCCTATAGTCTCTGGGACTGTTCAGTGACATCCACTTTGCCTTCAGCTGATAACTGATAAAACTGCATGGCATCAAAAGCTGTTCTGTTTAAAAAAAAAATAGTCCAGCTTCATTCTGATCTAAATGGTCATCTGGTCAAAACATGCCACAGATAGAATAGATACATGATTTATCAAGAGGCTTTATATGAAATAGTATGTTTGTAAAGTGTATACGTAGTGAGATATAAACTTTGTTTTTCATCGTTTTCTCAAACCTCTACTTGAATTACTCACAGTACTAGGTTTTTGCTAAACACTTCTACTCTCTGTATTAAATCCAAATTCTCTCACAGCAACACTGATTTACAAGCTTGTAAAGGTGCTATACACCCCCCAACTGTCTTCACTATTTCCCATGAAAAGCCGCAAATACACTAGATCATTTTTTTTTTTTTAAGATTTAAAAAGGAAAGGCAGATATGTTGTTCCGGGGTTTGAAATATTGAAAAGTTTCAAAGGATTCCAGGTTACACTTTAATGGTCACGCAATGTAGTTTTCCCTGTGAACAGCCCCCTCAAGGTGTTTGACATCCCACATGTTTTAATGGGAGTTACTAGAGCAAGGATATACATAATCTATTCAAATCCTACCCCCAGGTAATTTCCATTATTTAATTGTGTGTATGTCCTTTCTTATGCTGTGCCTTTAGCCAACATGATTATTTAAAGGGACTAAATCATTTAATCTGTATACTGACTTGTTTTATTCATTGTTTCATTGTATTCATACTACATCCATATTTATTCAAAGAACTTTGAGATACTGAGAAAAAGATATTTATCTGAGTTGGGCTGCAACATATTCAGAATACATCAGTAAATAGTTTGAATTCACTTTACACGATTGGAAAATGTTGTTTCTTTTTAAAGATAAAACCATCTTTCAAATGTTAATGATGCATGCAGGGTGCTACAATGGTGTAATGGTTGGAAATGCCACCACACAGCAAAAAAAAATGTATGGTTTGGATTTTCTCAGTGTGCTCCAGTTTCCTCACACAGCCCAATGATATGGAGATTAGGTCAACTGGCTACTCTAAATTAACCATACTATAGGTTGTTGTAGTTGCTTATCTGTGTAGGTTGACACCCTGTTCAAGATGTAGCACACCAGATTTGACCCTATTAGCTTCTAAACCAAACTGAAAGGAAATCCATCCATCTTCTGGGTGATATGGTGGACTTGTAAATCACCTCCATGCAGGTGTCGAAAAGCAATATACAACTAGTACTAGGTATGTTGAAAGAATGTTTTGAGAATATTAGAGATAAAAGTCTTGAGATGAGTACAGCACGTTCATTATGAATCCAGCAGCTGCTCTTATAACAAACAGTTTTTAAGAAGTGCATATCCTTAGTGTGTGTAAGGGGGAACATCCACAGTAACAGAAGGTGAGTCACAAGTGAAGCAGGAGCTCCAAGCAGGAGTAGAGCATCAGGAAGAAATAGGCAGGTCCAGCACATCATAGGATTCACTGTAGGGGAAGTGTGTCAGAATCAAGCAGTAGAGAGAGTAGTAGAGAGCAGACTTGCTCTGGTATACTCTACGATCAGAGTGCAAGCTGAGACTCAAGCAGGTCTGCCCATGACAGTATAACTTAAATGGAGAGACAGGAGGTCATACAACATGAAGGGTTCATGTGGCTTTTAAATTATTCCTCCTTTGTTATGATCTAATTTGATATAATTTGACTATTTTCCTGCATGCAGGGGGTCAACTCTGTTAACCATTCCACTGATTAGCTAATCACAGATAAATGCAGAGCATAACGTAACAGAACTCTGTCTCAGGAGTGAATAGAAGTCTCACTGTGCTGCTTTATATTCCCCACAGTTTACTGGGTGTCTTGTTATTATTTGCATCAAGTTAAAAACAAAAAAAAAAAAACATGGTACTTGTACAACCCTAAATCTGGAAGCATTGGGGCAGTATGAAAATGCAAATAGAAAAAAGAACTGTGATTTCTACATTTATTGGTGTGAATGCTGAAAGCATTCAAACCCATGTTCTTCTACAGACAAATTCTTTATTATTATTATTATTATTATTATTATTATTATTATTATTATTATTATTGTTATTATTCTGTCGTGTTTTTTGGCACCTATCTCCTTCCACATTTTTCATCGTGGAAACGTCATTCGAACATCAAAACGTTCAGCTCAAATAGGACATTCCAGAGTCTATTTTTCTCATTCCTAACATTCAAACTTTCTGAAATATTCAACGTTTTTCAGGAATTTTTTCCCATTAAAATGCATTGACGGAATGTTCAACATTTTCACATTTTCACATTTTTTCACACATTTTCAACTCTTCACCATTCATTCATACTTTCAGCTATTAAGACCATTCAAACAGGGATTCGGGATATCATTCAACATTTTAAATCCCATTCAAACTTTTCAAAATATTCAACTTTGTTTGAGGTCAAAATGCCCAAAACTAGAGTGCGTGACCATCATCAGGTAGAGTGAACAGAAGCTGTGAAAATCTTGCTCAGCTCACTCTTCACCACGACAGACTGGTACAAGCTCCACTTTACAGCAGAGGCTGCACCGATCTGCCTGTCGATCTTGTACTTCACTCGTGAACAAGACCCCATGATATTTGAACTCCTCCACTCGGTGCAGGACCTCATTCCAGACCCAGAGGATGCATTCCACCCTTTTCCAGCTGAGAACCATGGCCTCGGACTCAGAAGTGCTGATTCTCATCCCGGCCACTTCACACTCAGCTGCGCATCACTCCAGCGAGAGCTGGAGGTCACGGCTTGATGAAGCCAAAAGGACAACATCATCTGCAAAAATCAGAGTTGAGATTCTATGGCCACCAAACCAACCCTCAACGCCTCGGCTGCGCCTAGAAATTCTATCCATAAAAATTATGAACCTGTGACAAAGTGTTGTTACCAATGTGGGCCTAGATTTGGCTCCAGCAATAGAGAGACCGAATGGCCCCTAGCAACGGGTCCGGTATACCATATTCCCAAAGCACACCCCACAAGATGGCCCAAGGGGCACAGTCGAAAACCTTCTCCAAATCCACAAAACACATTCGGATAGGATGGCAAACTCCCATGCCCCCTCCAGGATCCTGTAGAGTGTGTAGAGCTGGTTGAAAGTGCTGCGGCCAGGACGAAAACCAATGACACATAGCTTGGGCTCTGGAACAAAGACGGGTTAAGTTGTAAATTTTCCATGTATATTTTCTTGGAAATTATTAAACACTTGTTTTCAGTAATATTATTATTTGTTTGACTGCATTTCAAAATGTAAGGTGATTTTAATGAAAAGGAATGGCCATGACTGTACTGACATGAGCCGTATAACTCGCTCAGTTATTTCGCTCACATTTATTATGTCACCAGTTAGAGAAATGGATTCAGTAATATTCATTTATATTTAGATAGGCCAGGGGAGTACAAGTTATTGTCATAGTGTTACCAGCTCCTATTGCACCCCCCAAGACAATGTATTTTACATAAATCTGAGTATGCTAATGTTTGACAGAACATTTATTTTAAGACAGCATTTAGGCATCAGTACCCAGGGTCCTTATTTATCACCACTGCAAACAGAGCTAAATGTAAATTGTGCTCAGATTGTGTTTGCCATGATTTGCTTTGTCTAATATATTTATTAGTTTTTAATTATGCTCGAATCTCATAAAACTTCAACAGAGCCATCGCTGTAATGAATGTAGCACAGCTTATCTCCCATCCTTGCAGGATTTTATTATAATGTATTGTGTCGTATTATTTGAAGAATGCCTATGTAATACTTAATAAGGGATAAGTGTGTGCATGTGCATATTTACTTGAGCAATGACCTGCACACACATCAATCACGAACAACTGGTATTTATTAACCTTCACTTCTCATCTTATATGGTTGATATATTTGGATTTTTAAGTGTGTACACAATTCATGTGCACATGTGATGTTTATCGTATGTATTATACGTTCTCCATTTTATGCATAAATAATTTGGAATATTGCAATGTTGAGGAGAGAAAAGTTGACCTATTTCCATTATGAATAAGCTTCCCTACTCGGTCATGTTTGTGTAGGCTGAGTTAAATGAATATGTCCCCTGTGCCTGCTGCAATCAAATAGAACACAGTGATGTGAGCTGGAGATCAAAGCAGCCTAAATCCTCTTATATATATATATATATATTTTTTTTTTTTTTTCTTTTTTATACCAGGATATTAGGTCATACTGTATAATTAAGGTCTGAAGTTATTTCTATCAGCAACCAAAAAGACCCATTAAATGTTTTTGTTTTGGTTTGTGAGTTTCCACGCATGCATGGTCACTGGCAGGCAAACGAAAAAGGAGAATACAGAGGAAAACAATGGCAGAGTCTAGTTAAAAATGGACATTGAACTTAAAATGAATTACAAGCATGGATGAAGCTGTGATGGAATGATATCATGATAAACTTGTTTTTGGCAGAATGTAGCTTCCTGATCCATCCAGCATCGCTGATAAAAAACTGGAACTATCTGCTAAACTACCCCGGACTTTACACACATACTTCAGTGAACACCTACAAATGTTTGGATATAATTATTGTCATTCATAATATTGGTACGTTTAGGAGGTTTTATATCATAAAATTTTACAAGAATCATCAGCCCTGATGAAAGTTAAAGTCACCATCACAAAATGTTGGAGACAAACCTTATGAGCCATGGGTGAGCTTGGACAAAAAACTGGGATATGTAATAAACTTTCACTGCACATGCAAGATGGGGTAAATTGAACTGTGTTTAAGGATGAAAAAATGTTAAAAGACTGAAGTTATCATATCTTTTTTTTTTTTTTTTTTTTTGTTTTGTCGCCCCCCCCCCCCTTTTTTTTATTCCATTTTAGGGGAAACATGCTGCCACATTGCTGCATTCTTATTCAAAATGATGTTGGCAACCTTGTATGGATTAAATCAGCAGTCAAGGACAAGTATCCCATGTGTTTGGAACCAGTTTTAAAAGAAGAAAGCAACTTTTACTCCAATATGTGATATTTCATTTTCCAGGCACATTCGGCCTCACTTGTGATAATGTATAAAATATATCACTCGTAATCAGTATAAATAAAACCATGGGTTAAAAATTTGTTAAGGGATTTTATTAAAATTATTAGTTAATATGAATGAAGGAGGAATATTATTAGTTAATATATATTAGCAAGGGGTATTATTAGTTAAAATGTATTAGCGAGGGGTATTATTAATTAATATGTATCAGCAAGGGATATTATTAGTTAATATGTGTTAGGAAATAATACGATAACTTTTCTAACATTAATATTGTGTACATTTTAAGAGCCATTTTCCAGATTAATTTTCTGTGGCTGTCCTCCAGAAATCAGTAAAAATTAATGCCTCACTCTTTAAAAGTCTTTAAGACACAGACAACTAAATGGTATTTTGTTCATCATATTAAAATGTCATTAATACAACATTTTATATTCCACAATAAAACAACAAAGAGAAAAACTTCGCAAAGTGGCCTCAAGTGTAGCAGGAATCTTCTACTATTCGCTAGCATCACATCCAAGAACTTGTGGTGACATTTTATTGGTAAACATACAACAGTGAGCATTGCAGTTGTTCTTGTTGCCCAGCATCTGATCTCAGCTTCAACTTTTGAACAAGCTTATGAGATGCTCCCTGTTGTCTTTTGCATTTCAACAACGGGTGCAGAGAACATTTTTACTATTTTGGGATCATTTCTGGGAACATTGTTACGCAACTTCATTATTCTACTTAGGGCTCTACTGACAGTCACAGAGGGAAACCAATGTGAAATAAGCATACACATGCAAAAAAAAAAAAACTATCTTATTGGACACGGTGTGCATTTGGTTGCACACAATCTGTTTATATTTTCAAACTGCAGTTGTCAATCAAATGTACCTACACTGGTTATTCAATTATTACTAGCCACTATTAAAACTGTTAATGTCTTAACCAAAGTGTAACAATTTGGAAATAAAAATTTAATTATTACTATGCTGAGAAAACAATAATGATTTGTTTTCCAATTTTAGACCATTATGTTGTCTATGTGTACCTGTGTTATATACTGCACTTATGTTACCGGTGGTCCTGAGAGGAGCACTATGGACATGGAACATGACACAGGCATGGAACATGACTTGGATGGTTGTCCTGTGTTCTGACCTGTGCTCACCACAGGAAACCCAATAAGGCTGCTGTGTTAAGTTGATGCTGATTGACTGTTATGTATTGTTGACATACATGATGA
The DNA here is from genome assembly GCA_030014195.1 of Neosilurus mollespiculum. Lineage (NCBI taxonomy): Eukaryota > Metazoa > Chordata > Actinopteri > Siluriformes > Plotosidae > Neosilurus > Neosilurus mollespiculum. The sequence continues at coordinate 9,704,429 of JAQMYF010000015.1, forward strand.
CAGGCAGCAAAAAAAAAAAAAAAAAAAAAAAAAGTCTCATACACCACCGCTAAGACCAGAGCAGAATAAAACAGACAATCTAAATTAGATAGGCAGACACATTTTGGTCGAGCAAAACAACATGAAATATGAACAGCAACAGAACATAGACTCGTTAACGAGATATTATCATCATCTTCTTCCGCTTGATCCGGAGTTGGGTAGCGGGGGCAGCAGCCTAAGAAGTGAGGTCCAGATGCCCCTCTCCCCAGCCACTTCCTCCAGCTCTTCCGGGGGGGGACAAGAGGCGTTCCCAGACCAGCCGAGAGACATGGTCCCTCCAGCGTGTTCTGGGTCAACCCTGAGTCTCTTCCCAGTTGGATATGCCCGAAACACCACACCAGGGAGGCATTCGGGAGGCATTCTAATCAGATGCCCGAGCCACCAAGCTGGATCAAGCTCTGGTTCCGTTATGGGCCTAATGGCCCATAGCAACCGGTCCGGTACCCCATACTCCCGGAGCACACCCCACAAGATAGCCCGAGGGACATGGTCGAAAGCCTTCTCCACAATGCACATGTAGACAGATGGGCAAACTCCCATGCCCCCTCCAGGATCCTGTAGAGTGTGTAGAGCTGGTTGAGAGTACTGTGGCCAGGATGAAAACCACATTGTTCCTCCTGGATCGGATCCTAGCCTTCAGTACTCCTGAATAGACTTTCCCAGGTAGGCTGAGCAGTGTGATTCCACGATAGTTAGAACACACCCTCTGTTCCCCTTTTTAAAAAGGGGAACTACCACCCCGGTTTGTAATCCAAAAGTATGGCCCCCGATGACCACGCGATGTTGCAGAGGCGTGTCATCTAAACCAGTCCTACAGCATCCAGAGCTCTGAGATATTCAGGGTGGATCTCATCCACCCCTGGAGCGCCGCCACCGAGGAGCTTTTTGACTACCATGGCGACCTCAGCCCTAGCAATCGGCGGACCCCCACCTGAAGCACCCAGGCTCTTCCTCCTCCACGGAGGGCGTGTTGGTGGGATTGAGGAGGTCCTCGAAGTATTCCTTCCACCTCTTGACAACATCCCCTGTCGAGGTGAGCAGCTTCCCACTGTAAACAGTGTTTGTGGAGAACTGTTTCCGCCTCCTGAGGCATCAGATGGTGGTCCAGAACCTTTTCGAGGCCAACCGATAGTTATTTTTCAGGTGTTTTTCTTCCCCAAGTTGTTATGCATATTATACCGTGTACAATATATCGACTTTCATGCAGATATACAAGTTCAGCAAAATAGCATTTACGGAATATGACTTTTTATTCTGCGAGAATTTTTTTTTCTATACAACTTGAGTTAAAAAGCAGCTTTTATCACATTAGCACATCTAGACATCTAGATCTTGCATGACTTTATAGCTTAATAATGACTTCTTTCACCTCTGCTTTTTATCCTCTCCTTTGTTTCTCTTTGATTATAATCAGAAAAAAACGTTATTTTAAAACTAGCCAGTCAAAACAATGCACAGTTGTTGGTAATGAGTTACTAATGCTTAAGCATCAATGTATTAGAAAGCATTTTACATTAAAACTATTATTTACGTTTACATTTAGTATTCTGTGGGACTTTGTAAGCTATTTATCCCTTAGGATATTTCCTGTATACCTTTTGTCCTTAAGAAAATGCTAATAGCTTCTCTGGTAGCTGCTAAAGATCATAGCACACAATGCGGCTAGCTAACAGCTAGCTGATTGGATATGCACCAGTCCATGCATAACTTAATGCCCATGCGTTGAACAATCAAACTGTGTACACAGTCTTTGCCATATATTAAAATAATGTGTGATATAAACCCTTCATTTCACATGTGACCCAAAGAGGAAAATAGCAGTATTCAGATATGTTAATAGTATCCTTCCAGCAGCCATCCATCCATCCATCCATCCATTCATCCATACATACATACATTATCTATACCTGTTATTCATCCGAATACAGCAGAAGTTGGATCAGATCACAGCAGATTCAGGTAATCTATACAACATGGTCATGTTATACAGTATAACTACATAGCACATGACAAGCTGTGACAGCAAAAAAAATGCAGAAGAATGAAATCCAGCTTAGCAATATTATTACACTGCTACTGGCTGAAAATTGCATCATTCTGTCAATTTAGCAACCAGGCAGATTTCTTTTGACGCAATGCCAGGGTGTGTTTGTGTATGTGCTGTGTGTCGGTATATAGATTGTGTGATGTGTGTATCTATGTGTATGATCAGTATTCCAGTCGACGAGGCACTGTCTGAGCCCGCGTCTGTGTCTGAGGGCTGCCATCACGCTTCTCAGTAAGACAACTCTGACAGGCCACATGAGATCTTTCCTGTGAGTCAGCTCACACCCTCATCTCTCTCCACTTCTCCCCTTTCCTTCTGTCACCCTCTCTCACCCTCTTACATGCAGCCATGAACTGTCAATCCAAGTGTCAGCGCTTTAAGAGATAAGTGATGATACAGGTTTTTCACAGATCATGTGACAGACAGCTAATAAAGGCATGGTACAGACAGTAGAATGTGGATAAAGAGATATATATGTCATGCTTAAAACCTTAGTCATTGACCTTTCAGAGACCGAAAGAGAAAGGTGAAGTAAAAGAGAAAGAGTATGTACTGTAAATGGATTTTAAAGTGCAGTGAAAAGAGGTCAGGTAATGTTAATTGACAGTGACAAGGAAATTGTTTCTTAATGAGGCTTCTTTTCTAGCTCTCTGGAGGTGATATGACATCGTTCAGTCAATCACGACTCCAGAGTTTTTTCATAATTTTGTCTGGTGAATATGAAACATTGGTGTGTGCGTAATCATTTTTCCTTCACATTTCTTGGCCCATATTTCCCCTTTATCTAAATGACAAGCCTAAAGACTTCCTATGTAGTGATGAATTTCCATGGAGAACACAGCAGATGTACTAATCATCCTGCGGCCGTTTTCACTGCCAGGAGTGGGTTATAAAGTTTCTGGGATGCTGCCTTGATAATTGAGTGATCGAACTGATAAATAAACAAGTGTCAAAAGTTAGGACAGCATAGTGGTTAGCACTGCCACCTCACAGCGAGAAGGTTCAGGGTTTGAGTCTTGGCCAAGGGCATTACTGCATTGCATTAGCATATTCGTTTGTATTGAGTGTTTACTCAGGGTATTCCATTCTCCTTCCACAAGTCCAAAGACATGCACATTAGAGCAACTGGCTTCTGTAAATTGTTCATAGGAATGTGAATGGTACACTGGTGACCTGTTTGGGGTGTAATCTCACCTGAAGTCAGCAGGGATTTGCTCCAGCTTCCCCATGACTCTGATGGATAAGTGGTACAGATAATGAATTAATGGATGGATGGGATGGATGGATGGATGGAAAAGTTAGGACTGACCTTTCAAGCAAAATGATTCTTCCTTGGTTTAAAAATACAAAAAATGGTTAGCTACTGTACATCCAGTCTTTGGTAGTTTGTCGTCTACCCCACAACACCACC
>JAQMYF010000015.1:9731599-9747195 GCA_030014195.1 Neosilurus mollespiculum
GTGTGTGTGTGTGTGTGTGTGTGTGTATGTGAGTGTGTGTGTGTGTGTGTGTGTGTGTGTGTGTGTGTGTGTGTGTGCGCGTGTTATTTTCTTTCCTTAGACTGTGATGTTAGTAGCTATTTTTTCCTTGGCACCGTTGCATAAACTGACAATCACATTAACCCGGGAAAATAAATTAATATTATACTGTGAGAACAAAAATGAAACAGCTGCTATTTTCTGCATGGCAGAAAATGATCTTTCAAATGAATATTGTTAATGTTCCATCATTACAGAACAATAATATTGGGCTGCAACCTTCACTTTGCTATCAAATTAAGCCTTGAGCAACACAATGGCCAAATTTTGCCCATTATAAATGTATCAATAAATACCTGTGCATTTCTATTCATTTACAGAGTTTAAAGATAAACGGTGCCATCTATATAATAACAAAACTTGTATACTGCCATTCTGAAACAATATAAGAGAACTAAATTATTAAATGCTGAAAACTCACTTCTAATCATTAATCATTCTAATCTCATTTCTATTTACATTTCTTATATACTGCTCTGATGGTTCTTTTCTTTAAATATTGTCTTTATTCACCAAACCCGAATATTGTTATATAAAACATGACTGTACCTATGCTCTATACTCCATATTTTTATTTGCTTCTTTCCATATTTTATGCCATTTTACACCCCAGGGCCAGGGCTGTGTTACCTGCATTTGTCGTAATGTACCAGATACATTTTGGGGCACTTATGCTATGATTTTGGTGAGTGCAGAGGGCATTAGTATGTGTCAGGTCTTGGTGATGCAGAGACTATACAGGATATCTGTAGGGGCCTGGGTAAAGTGTGGATTTGGGGCAGCGGTGAACTAGATTTCTTCGGACAAAATCTCCAGAGGGTGTTTTGATTTATATGTTCTCAGCTTAAAAACTCTGACTTCCAGAATAAGTAATAATTAAACAACATATCATGCAGTTCGTCAGCACATTTGTCAACCTATTAGACCACTTTAGTAATTTTATACCAAAATTTAGTGAACTCATCACCAGTGGGTAAAGCCTAGCATGGACTTATACAGTATCTGACAATATCAATGAGCAAGCACTGAGCATTATTTTTTCCAGTCAACAAACACTAATCACAATTTCTCCCAGTTAACAACCACTAATCACATTTTTTTCCCACCAAGAAATCATGGATCAGTATGTTTCCCAATGAATGATCACAGATCACTTTTCCAAATAAGCAATTATTGATCGCCATTTTTTTCCAGTGAGCAGTCATTAATCACGATTTTCCCTAATGACTAAGTATTGATCACCATTTCCCCCAAGGGACAATCTCTGATCATTACAATTCCCAGTGACCACTTTTTCCCACCTGCACACCTTTTGTTGTTAATCTAAAAATCTCTATACTTACTGCAAAATAACAAAACCAAATCCATTACATCCATCAATTTTTTTCTTCATGTCTATTTCCTGAAGAATAAGGAACTTTCATTCTGATATTTTTATTCTGTTCTATATGAAAATGTCTTCAGAAGGTATTTCTTCTCCATGAAACATTTTAATATATATATATGATAACAGTCATCATTATGAGGTCACCTGAAAACTTCTAACTTTTATTTATTTTATTATTTATGTATTTATTTATTTTTACAGACATTAATAATCTTTATCCCTGAAAACAACTTTACACAATATATTGTGCTATTACACATTTTAGTCTCTTTAGGCAAAACAAATATTAAATATACTGGTAATAAAATCCATTGCATTTGGAATTGACTCATCATGCAATGGTGGTGTCAAAAAGACTTCCAGATGCAAACTAGCAAGATGCCAAGTATTTATAAACTTCCATACTTAAATTGTGTGCATTCATGCCTAAGTAAAGTCTTTTACTGATTAATATAATCATTGAATTAAATCTAACAAGACAGATATTTATTTCTAGCATCAAGATCATACAAGCATACAAGTTCTGAAGAGAGTGAGAACATGATTTATCCATCCAATGTCACCAAGAAAAAAAGTTCACTGAAGTACAGCAAGACAATGGCAAGACAAGTTAATTGAATTTTGTTTAAGGTGGACTTTATTTGATGGCAGAACAAACTTTAGTCTTAGCAAAAGGTACCCCTAAAGAAGCTTGATCCACCTGTCAAGACATTCCATACATTTTCTGTTGCCTTGACATCTTTGGTCACAAAAGCTGGGCACAACTGTAATGATATCCACATTGTTTTTGACACACAGAAAGGACAGCATCAAGAATGGTGAGAGGAGGAGAAGACGAAAATCAAAAGACATAATTGTCCTTGATGGAATGATGGAATATCACCAAACCAATATGTTCCAAAATGTGGTATTAGAGAACCTTTGCTCATCTTCTATCAGTAAAACTGCTTTCCAGGCATTGTATGTTGAGTGGTTCACCACCAATACCAAGGCACCAAACCTCTATACCTTGGTATATCAATACAGGCATGGACTGAATCATCTGGGCGTGCTTCTCCATTCCCTTGGCTTAACTGTACACATGAGGAAGCTGATACAGGATGATGTTTCATTTGCAGTCCATTCTAACTCCCTGGACAGGAACTACATCCCTGACATTGTCATCAGGTAACACAGAAGTCTTTGTGTGCCTGTTGTATCACATCACATTAAAGTGGATAGATTTGGGCCTCCAAGAGCAACACAGCAGTGAAAAGATCAATATTACCACTCCAGGATATCTGCATAGTACTGGGAGATGAGCTCTCAAAGTGTCTCCCACCACTCCATGCACTGACTGGGTGCGATACAAACAGTATGATATCAACTAAACTTTGGCACCCAACACTGTGGCAGAAGCATTCTTAGGGGCAACCGTATACAGTATAGCAAAATCAAAATAAATAAAAAAAAATCTTAGTATTTAAAGAGAACCTCTTGCACCTTAACTAATGCAAGGAAACATATCCTTAGGAACTATTACTAACTGCTGCTATGGGCCCTGGATTATGTGGCAGATAAACTGAAATAATGTGATGTAATAGTGAAAACTTGGTGATAGTACGGCTTGAACACCAACCTTCAGATCAGTAAGGACAGGACCCTACCACCAGGCCACCACTGACTGAAAAATCACAATTTATTTATATTAACCAAATGTTTTCTCATATTTACTTTGTGATGTCTGTGTAAGTGAAATTTTGATGATTTTTAGTGACTTTTGACTTTCACCTTTACCCTAACTTGTCCCTTTGTCCTTCAATTATGAAAATTATGTCATTAATAGATTCCCCTCCTCAAAAAAACCCAGAAGACAAGGTATTACACATACTTCTGTGGTGAGTGGCTCAAAAAAAAAAAAAAAAAAAATCAATATGGCTGCTGGTGGCCATCTTGGATTATTAATTTTCAGCCTGTTCGTCCCGGAGATAGATTTTGGCACACATCCCAAGTTATTCTTTTATTTTAAATTTTAAATTAGCCCATAAGTTATCCTCTCCTAAATTACACGCATACATATCTAACCCAGATCGTAGACTAAAAGCTCCTTGGCTTTCTTTAAGTGTGGTTTTTGGAATTAAACACCAAAATCCATTGTTATTTTCTGATGTGGGGGGAAAAGTTAACATCTTACCACATTTGGATCACACTGATTTTACATTTACAAATATTCATGTAAAATAAAGATAAAATACATTTAAAACACATCAAATTGTTTTTTTTTTTTTTTTGCTTTTGTTTGTTTGTTTGTTTATTTTTTTACAACAATCCATGCACATATTTCATTAATAAATTTAGATTACACTGAAAAAAAAGTTTTTCTATCGACAGCATTCATAAAACAGCATATTTGCTTGTTCTAAACCACTAAAAGTACATTTAAACGTATATGATTTCATTTCACATCTCATGCTTGTTATACCCATTTACAAACAAAATGTAGCTGTTGTTAGCAAAGAATCTAGCAAAAAAAAAAAAAAGAGAGAGATTATTACCGGAGATTTGAACAAACAATGTTATCAAATTAAAATCTATAAAGAACTCAGTAGTACACCGATTGTGGAATCACTCTTCCCCCTTTCTTATTTTTGACCATCTGTTTAACATTCCTGGTCTCTCCTACATGTTCCTCTTCTCTTTAATGTCCACCCAGTGGCAATAGCTGAGTTGTTATACAGCCCACTAGATCCCCCCTCTCTCTATCATCCACTTACTTCATCAATCTCAGTCACCCCTTGCTCTCTTTCTATCTATGTTTCCAACTAGTCCTCAGTGCATGTTCAACATATGCAGGCTGTGATGCTAATTAAACATCCTGGCTTGGCATTGATGCATACCATTTCATCCTGAATGTATCTCTTATTGATGGCTAATGCTATAACTCTGACCTGCATACTATATGGTTCTTCATCACTTTTTGAACAAGAAAAGGTGAATTTTGTTGATTGTCTTTTATATATTACTGAAAATAATTACAATTTAATTTATTATATATATAAATCACAGTTGAAGGTAGCATCTAGCATCTTATACAACAAACAACACCCTGAGTGGTACATCATATTCGAGTTATGGTAAATTAATGGAGTTGCTCCAAATCACTTCTAAAAATCAATTTTTCACCAAGCCTTACCCTTGCTTTAATGGATAATCCTACATGGACACTGTAGATCTGTATTCAGGACCTGCAGTTCTAGTCATAAAGCGTGTTCTGCACGGCTCTCATCCCAGGACTCTGAATCACACTCTGCCCAAACTGAATACCCTTTCAGTACACTAAGTACTACTAGACTTTATAACTCGACACATGTACATTATACTGATTTATAATCCCATTATCCAGTAACACAGAGACCTAAGTAAAATATGGAAACTTTTACTTTTGAGTCTGTTTTTTTCTCAAGGATTCTTCCTCATGTCTCAAAAATATTTATATATATATATATTTATTTATTGATTGATTGATTGATTGATTGATTGATTGATTGATTGATTGTTTTGCAACTGCACTTTGTGGCTTGTTCATTAGGGATCTACGTCTCCATCCATATTTTTGTAATGCTGCTTTAAGAAAACATCGGCTGTCAAATGTGCTATACAAAAATTAATTTAGTAAATTATTCAGATAACTTTAAAGCCTGGTATGGGATTAACATTGGGCAATTTTCAAATATTGTCATTGATATTAAGTATTCTAATGAACACTTTATGAGAATAAAATCCAGATAAACATTATGCAAATAATGCGGCTGAAGGAATCCTAATTGCTCCTAATGTTCTCGGGTCGTTGCAGATTAATTGAGGTGCTGGCAATTAAACTCTACCCTGGAAGATATATTGTGTGTTCAGTAGAATGTGGCAGCATTTTCTGTGTAAACTGAATGCTTTATTTGGTCCATTCACATCCCTTACTGCTCCTGGGAAATTCTTGGATGTTTACATAAATGATTTTAGGCAGTAGTCACTGTGGGAGTTACCATTTCCAATTCCAGTGAACGAGTCCACATGTCACTTACTTTTCTGAAATTTGAACTTTCATGTAGAATGTGCGAATGGATGGAGTACGGTGGCTGGGAAGTGCAACACAAAATTATAAAATGTGAAACAAATTTACATTTTAGAAAACATTTTTACATTTTAAGAAAACAAAATGACATTAGCGAAAACCTCTTACCGAGACAAAACAAATGTACATATTAGAAAACAAATGTACAAGATGCGAAACACTTTAATGAACTCTGAGGCAAATTTACAAATAGTGTAACATTGATTACATGTCCTGAAACAAATTTACAAACCACTGAATTCTAACAGAAAGGGGATGTACCAAATGCCGGAAGTGATTACATGAGGAGTCACTCAGTTGGTTGCAGCGGGAAGATGGAGTTTCAGCAAGTTGTAGGAATTTTAAACAGATTGTGTTGATCAGTTGAATGATGTTTTGTCCGTTTTGTGGAGTCCACGTCAGCACAAAAACACAATTTTGCCATTCCTGTCTTTCACCGGAATCTATTGAAACTATATAAAATTAATTCAAGTGCTCCCGCCGCAATAAACTGAGTAACTCCTCATGTAATCACTTCTGGCATTTGGTACCTTCCCTTTCCTTTAGAATGGAGCAAATGAATAAAGGATAAACATATACTGTGCCTCCCAGAGTCTTTTGAATTGCATCCTTTCATCCATTAATCAATCCATTTTCATCTGCTTATTCATGTTCCCAGGCCAGATGGGATATATAATCCCTCCACTGAGTTCTGGGTTTGGGCCTCCTCCCAGTTTGACATTCCCGGAAGACCTCTGAAGGGAGGCGTCCAGGAGAGATTCTAATCAAATGCCCTAATGACCTCAAATAACTCCTTTTGATGCAGAGGAGCAGTGGTTCTACCCCGAGATCCTGCAAGATGTCTAAGCTCCTCACCCTATCTCTAAGGCTAAGCTCAGATACCCTCAGGAGGAGACTCATTTTGGCCGCTTATATCAATTATCTTGTTCTTTTATTCACTACCCAAATCTCATAACCACAGGTGAGGGATGGGACGTAGATGGACTGGTAAATCGAGTCGGGGCGGAGGATTTTGAAATGCATATGGTTTCTATATTTCTCTATATTTTACTAATGCTTTAAAATAAAAAATTGTTTACATTTTTTTTTCTTCTTCATAATTGCATTAGATGTCAAGTGACACTGTCAGCATCCTGTCCAGAATTCTTTTTTGGCAAATGCTGCCATCATTGAGACTGTCTGACAAACGTCAAGCCTGCCACCTAGCTATCATCCTACAAGCAAAATGCCATAGCGATGTTCCTCTTGGCAGTAAACAGTGTGCTAATCAAGGCCGTATTCACAGCTGAGGAGCCACTTTCAGCTGCTACATTTACAAACGTGTTACACCAACAAAACATATGAGCCCACCGCTATCAAAATGAAACTGAGGGAACCTTTTACTGGGTCAGTGATCACTTTCACTTCAGATGGATTTTGGCTTCACAACTAGCTAGCTGAAAAATCTCAGTGTAAATGCTTTTATTATCACCATCTGGGTCCAAAGTATGACTTTTGATGATTCATTCAAAACTCAATCTACTACTAAATACATAGCATGCATGCTACGAACAATCTTATATATTTTTATTTTTTTTTTTGGGTCAGCACCAATATCAGAGTAAATTCTGCACACTTAAAATAAGGATCAGATACACTATTAATCTGAAATTTGAGTGTATTACCTTTGTTCTGTCAATTATTTTGGAAACCAGGATGTTCTGAATCCTGTCCCTGTAAAACATCTAGATCTGTGAAGAAAGCCTGAACCTGACCAGGAGGCAGCACAGGAAGTACTGGAACTACTGAGCCTTCACTGTCAGACTGCTTACTGTATGTTGTTTGTCCATAACATGTCTTTAGTGAGCTGGACACCAAGTTATTTAAAGGACCTTACCCTCTTCAGAGGAGTCTCACCAGTAAAGAAGAGGCTGTAATCTCTGTAGTCACTCACCACTTATGTCTATCCAATCATACAACAGCTACTATTTTGGGAAGGTGAAGGCTATCAGGTGCTTCCTTGAAGATATGTGAAGCCAATCGACTCCATCTTTTAAAATTTTAACTCATGGAATGCTTTATCTGCCCCTTTCTGCATGCATGAGCACACAGATGCTAATTGGCTAATGCCGCTGTGATTGATAGAGGAGAGAGAGTATGCCACCCCTCCCACCCTGAGAGCTTGACCAGTATTGGACTTTTGACCAGTAACAGCCATGGCAACAGGATAAAGCTGCTTTACAGATGAGTATATTAAATAATTACATTATCAGGCATGGTATGGTACAGGTACTGTTAGTTGTATGAGTACTATGAGTTACTATGCTATGAGTAATAGTGGTTAGCACTCATGCCTTACAGCAAGAAGGTTTGGTTTGAACTCCATGCCCAGTGAGGGCATTATTGCGTGGAGTTTGCATGGTCTTCCTGTGCAAGAATGGGTTTCCTCTGGGTGCTCCAGTTTCCTCCAGCAATACAAGGACATGCACATTCTGGTAACTGGCTATTCCACAATGCCCCTAGGTGTGGGAGTGTATGGTTGTTTTTTTGTGCTGACCCTGCAATAGATTGGCATCTGTTCAGGATGTACCACGCCTTCGCTCAGAATCAGATGGAATTGGCTCCAACCACCCGTGAGCTAAACAGGATAAGCGGAACAGATAATGAATGAATGAATGACTTACATTGTTAAAAAAGGTTAAAAAGATATGTAGATATGTATATGTAAGACCAGTGGACTGTGGATAAAGTTAGTAGAGAGGCAAAAATATACCTTTCAAATGTTTTATTCAATTTAACATATGCCGTCTTGTTAATTCTTGATGAGATCAGGTTGACAGTGCTGTATTTGGTTTCAGTCCTGAAGATGTCTGTTTCAGTTATGTATACGGTCTAATTATATGTCTAGGTTTCCTAGGCACTGGAGAGAAGTGCTCTAATACGCTGCAAAAATACTGATGCAAGAGTTGTTAACTTTCTGATGCAATTGGATTTGGGCAAATGTTTAAAATATTGAAATATTTTAGACTTTTCTCGAACTTGCTAAGTATATACAGTAAAATAAAAGGTTAGCTGCCAATCGTCTAACTAAAAGATATTTTAAACCAGTATGGACATCTGTTAGATGAGACTGAATGTAAAGTGGCACATGGTCCTACATGCAAAAGAGAAGAAGAGTCCAAAAGGACAGGCACCCATCCATTGTCTGCTCTACTCATCCGTCAGGGTTGTGCAGGAAGCGTAAACTAATCGCAGTTGACTATGGGCGAGAGGTGGGGTACACTCTGAGCAGATCGCCAGCATAAACGCAGCCACAAACAACCATCCACACTCATCCACAATTCACACCTGTGGGCAATTTATAGTACGAAGTTGACCTAATGTGCATGTATTTGGACTGTTATAGGAAACTGGAGTTCCTGGAGGAAACCTACGCAATAAGTGGGAGTTCATAAAAACTCCACACAGAAATGCCCTTGGCTGAGATTGTAACCCAAAACCTTCTTGCTGTGAGGCAAAAGGGCTAACCACTGAGCCACTGTGGCACTCAGGGACATTCATATCTAACGTAATTATGTTGCTGTATAATTTGTATTGCGAATAGAAGTGGCAGAGATTTGGCACACTGAGGCACGAAAAATAACCAAGACGTCTGAAGTTGAAGGAGCACCCATGTTAGAACTCAGAGTCTCTCTCTCTCTCTCTCTCTCTCTCTCTCTCAGTTTATCTTGTAATTACACATAGGAATACACATACCTGTAGGTTTCAAACTATGCAGTGAGTTATAGTTTGTAAATCAATATTTGAAAGGGGTGTATATGTGTGTGTGTGTGTGTGTGTGTGTGTGTGTGTGTGTGTGCATATAGCACATGTGAGAAAGTACAGAAATCTTCAAAGCTAGCAGATTTAGTTTTCTTTAAGATCCCACTTTGATGGCTATGTTTTGTGAGTTTGAATCATCAGCAGGTGGTATTGCTAATGATAAATAAATAAGTACATAAATAATGAATACTGCAAATGTCGGTGTTACATTAGTCCAAGAGAGTATAATGGGATTTTCTCTGTAGGTGGGCCAATCATTGCTGTCTCTCCTGTCAATCAGGGCAAGGCTAAACAATAGTGGGTGTATGTGACCTAATAGACATTTTAATCTCAGTTAATTTCAAACAACTACAAGTATAATTACATTTTTCTGCATTAAATTTAAAGCAACCACTCCATTATGTATAATGGAGTTGAAATTTTGAACAAACACTATTATGCCTCATAGATAAGAAATTGGCTGAGAAAATGAATCAAAATGATTTCTTTGAATGACTTTCTGTTCTCAAAAAAAAAAAAACTAAATGTGTCACAGATTTCATTCATTTCATTTCAATTTTCGACCCACTTTATTTTTCATTAGGGTTGCAGGGAGGCTGGCGCCCATCTCAGCTGTCTCCAGATGAAGGCGGGGTACATACACTCTGAACAGCTTGCCAGACTGCGAGTTTGTTTATTTTCACAATAGATGTAATGTCATTTTCTTAATCTGATTGGAATAGTGAGTGATTGTACTTGTGCTAGCTAACTAGGATTCGCTAGAGAGTTAGGTGTAAGATACTAATAATAATCTTCTATTTGTTTGTTTGTTTGTTTTTATTTTTTATATATTTTACATACCACAGCATGATTGTTACTGGAGATGACTCCCATACACTATAAAAACTAAGAAATACATCAGAAATGTCACTGGGAACACACCCTGTTTCCTTTTCCAAAATAAAGGTACAGTGTTAATGTGGGCAGCATGGTGGTGTAGTGACCTCGCCTAGAGTTGGCTGAGATGGGCACCAGCCTCCCTGTGACCCTAATTAGGATTAGGCGATTCAGAAAATGAATAAATGAATAAAATATTTTTTACTGTGGCAGATGTGTCTTCAGAAACTGCAGCTAGTTGCAGCTGTTGGAGAAAAATACAAACAAGCCATTGGCAGCCACTATGACACATAGGGGGTTATTAAGCTGCCCTTGTATATAGTATTTGCCACCTTAGGTAAAGACGATCAGCATAATTGTATATGTCTAGCTACATAGCTTCGTGGATCTTAACCATTTAATATATTCCCTGGTAAATAATTTGGTATTCTTTTGCTTCAGCAATTTACAGATAGATGAGCAATGAACATTAAAGATATGTTAATTTTGGAGACATGATTTCGTGTGTTCTTCCAGTGTTTTTGTCCTGTTACCCATGATGCTATTCACAGCTCTGAGAGCAGAGGAAAGCATGAAGGAGACAGATTGCTTGGCCTGCTGGCTCTCAACACTGTATCATTAGCTGGCTAATTGGATATTAATGACTGTGTGGTTTCCATTACAGCGAATGGCACACCTGAGGACATTAATATTGTGCGGGAGAAAGTGGAAAGATCAGAACCACCCCTGTAGTTCCAAGGAGAGACAGCTTAAATGAAGGAGAAAGCAGATATGAAAAAACGCCCTCCTGTTTAGCCTTAGAGAGAATTTCTCTACTTTCATTTGGCCTAGGTTCCTTTATTACATACATGAGAGAAGCTTTGGGACAGAGCGACCTTGCTGTGACCTCATATCCAAAGCAGTTATTTAAAAGTTTAATAATTTTGCAAACACCTTTCCAGTAGAGTAAAATTGAGTGGTCCCAGGGTCATTTTGGTTTCACCAGTATTATATATAGTTGTAAGCAGGCAAAATAATAATAATAATAAAATAAAAAAGATTCTGCCAGTGCTTAAATTCTGGTTAAACATTGATGTACCTACATTAATTTGTCAATAAAAAATGCCATATTTTACACTGAAATGTATTGTTTCCAGCACAGATTAGAGGAGTGGAGAGCAGACTGCATGACAATCCACATGCAATTCTGTGGCCCCATGCATAAACCTGATAACCCACAGATTCATAAAAATCTGAAGACAATAATCTATAAATTTATCAGACATGGATATTAGGATTATGATGGCTCTATACAAATGTCTCCTATTAATCAAAATGAGGCGTTGTTCGTAAAGAGTAGGCTATTGAGTTGCCGTCAGTGTGTTTCTGCCCTGCGATGGCCTGGCGTGGTGGTGTAGTGAACTCGCCCAGCGTCTGCTGAGATGGGTGCCAGCCTCTCCACGACCCTAATTAGGATAAAGCGGTTCAGAAAATGGATAAATGAATTACACTGAGGCAATTTTCAACAGCTTTGTCAGACATGTCAAACTAAAATGTTATCAGGTTCATGCATGGGGCCACAGAAATGGAACTTTATTTAGCACATGCTGGAAACCCAAAACATGATGCAAAATCAAGATTAAAAAAAAAAGTTCGTATGTAATCAGCAAACAACCTAAACTTGGCAAAAATTCCCAGATACATGAAATCAGAGCAAGATCAAAACACTAACAAAACAATCAAGAAAATAAGACTCTGAAAAGTCATGGCATAGACATTCCAAGTGTTTCATTTGGACTTTGCGGATGGAAATGAGAGTCCTTAACACAGTGGTGGAAACTGTGAATTGTGAACAGGTGTGTAAACAATACAATAATTGAGTGACTGTGAATGTAAAAGGATAAGTGCTTGCTGGGAGTTGTAGTCCATGGTGGCCATGTTTACAGGCCGTGCTATGTTCTGGGAAGTGGAATTCTAAATAGATTCAAGGGTTCAGGTGAGTGTATAAAAAGCTAAATTACAGAGACCCCGAGTTGCTGAATGAGCAGATGTCTGATTGGAGACAAAATTGTTTTAGGATATTTCTTGTAACACATTACTTACCCCATTCACCTCCAAAACAGTGGGAAAAATGAAGTATTTAGCCAATAAGAAAGATTATTGTAATCACAGTTCATTATATTTCCACTCAGGCAAATTTAAGTTTCTGATCAACACATGACCTTGTGTACATTTGGTTTTTTATTTTCTTCTAGTTTGAAATATTTATTTCAAATAATTCTTCAATTATTAAACAACAATCTGTAATGTCATGACTGCAGACTCGGGCATGTTTAATTTTATATGAACTACCTTTAAGGCCTACTTTGTGGATTTATGTAATTGAACTCATTGTGTGTGTCTGTGTGTGTGTGTGTGTGTGTGTGTGTGTGTGTGTGTGTGTGTGTGTGTGCGTGCGTGTGTGGTGGGAGATCTAAATCTTTACTGTGCTTTACACATTTTGAAGGAGTGCTACTGTGCCTCTCAAGCCAGACTCTGTCATTTAAAAAACATACAATTTATTGCAGTGTAAGCTGGACTTTAATAGCAAAATGTGACAAGGAAAACAGTCTAGGTATTTATCCAGAGTGGTGGTATGAGGAACAAAAGCAATACCAACCTAGGTTTCCCCTTAGGGGTTTTATGTTCCTTTTGAGACTAAGCCTTACTTCAGAGAACAGAATTTCAGTTCTGCTGAAAGGTCAGCAGGGAATTTCATCCCATTAGATTAAGTTTATGTTATTTGGTGCTTTGGGAAGACTGAGAGCAAGTCGATTGTGATAATAATGAAAAAAATAAAAAAAAGTTGAGTTACAGAGATGAAAATATAACCACAAATGATTTTTAAAAAGAGACAGTATATACCTTAATTTACCAAGTCCAACTTTCTAAACAGCATCAAAATAATGAAATGTGGCTGAGATGTAGATTTGTGGTTAGATGGAGATGAAAATTACACATATGTGCATGCTGAGACTATTCAAAAACTCACAAAGAACCCATTATTTAATATAAACACAGTTGGAAAAATGACACTTCTGTCCTTGCAACCCTTCCCGCTGGTTCAGAATGAAGCCAGAGTTACATGCTGTATATAATCAGCATTTTTATATCACCCGTCCGAAACATCAGGTTTAGTATCACCTGGATAACTTATGCAACAATGTCTTAGGGAATTGCCCTACCTTATGGTGACCTTATGGTGACAAATGACCACCACTACAGTATTGGGACTTTCAACCTCTAGAACCTGGATAAATGTAAGTTATCACCCAGGTAAAAGTAATGCAAAATTGTTAAAGTGGCCCATGTGGGAGATATGCTACTCCTAAATGTGGCACGTCATAAAGGGTATGACTGAATGGGCCACATGTTTCAGGAGTACATTTTTGCTGCATCGCTTTTTCACCTCTATCACCTGTACGCAGTGGAGCAGGTGGTGTAGTGGTTAGGGTGCTGGAGTCATGACTGAAAGGTTGTGGGTTCAAATCCCTGTTAGACCCCCACCGTGTTAAGACCCCTGGGCAAGGTCTTAACCATAAGTGTGCCTCCCTCCACCCAGCAGTATAAATGGGTACTTTTGAAAAATACTGGGAGGGTAATCTGCGATTTCTAGGGTACCATCCAGGAGGAGTTGAACTCCTAGTAACTTCGTGCTGTGGAAACCTGGAATAAGTTCCGGCTATCATAAACCAGTAGGCTCGGGTGTAAAAAGGCCGACAGACTTCATTGTACAGTATTGTTTTTTTCCTTAACTGGCATTCAGCTCTTCAATGCAGAAAATGAATGCAGAAAATGACCTCCCCTATGGTTAGCCAATGATATTAATGCATAATGCTTAAACTGAGGACAGTTGTTTGTTGTAAGAGAGCTTGAAGGCATTAAAGTATAGTTAAGATAAAAGTGGAACTGCAGAGGGGTTTATTGGCCTTTCCAGCAATAAAACACACCTAAGGTTTAATGGTTTATAAGACAACACAAATAGGCTTGACTGCAGCTAATGACTGATAAGACCCTGTATCAAGCCAGGGACTAATTGAGTAGCTGATGGATTACGTTTGGAAACAATGCAATCTTACATGTGATAATGTCACGACAACAATAAGCATATTTTTTTCCTGATCACAATCTTCATAATAAGATTGTGCTTTTTTTGGACACGCTCCCAACAAGTCTTTTGAAGAGTCCTGACTTCTGGGAATAGTGCAATGTGGAACCACCAAATAATTCATTGTTTGCACTGAAAATGTGCAAACAGGGAACTTCAGTTTCTTTTTTTATATACAGCAGTGCCTGCTTATTATGATTGACCAACAGGACAAATTAAAAAGTCTCTCAAAGTCAAATCAAATCGTACAGTCCACTGTAACATAATATAACATATATTATAGTCTCTTCAGTTGGTCCTGGGACATTTCATTCTCTCCGTCTCTTTACAGATACACACACTGAGTAAAAATATTAAACAGTTTACCAGGATGCACTAAGTAGTCGTTTTTGAGAGATAGAGGGATAAAAAAGGGCATTGTTAATCTCAAGGAAGTGACGCTCACTGGTAATGATGGTGCAATTATTTCATGTTTTTCTTTTTCTCAGTGAATGTTTGAATATTTCTGAAGGACAACTGAGTTATGCATACCCAATGAGTACAATCATTATATATAATCGCTTATATGGGTAAGGCTCATGGAAACTCCAGGGTATAAAAGTGTCATTTACATTATTGTTAGGTAGTGTTCCCCGATCTCCCTGGTACTCCTATAGATCTAGTGCTACATCCATCATGAGACACATAATTCATATCAAAACCATAACCTTTGATATAAAGTAGCTAAAATTTGATTTGCAGGCAGTTCAAAACACCCAGGATAAGTGACAGAAATAATTTTAAAGTTTTTAGCTGAAACACACAAATTTCTGTGGTCTGGCACATTACCAAAATGAGGTTCAGGCAGCTTGTATTTATACCGGTTTACAATTAAGAATGTTATTTTAGTGTAAAACAGGTTTAAATATGCTACACTATTCAGTTTATTTTGATGTTTTTTTTCTACATGGATCCTCAACAGTCCGACTTTCTACATAACAAAATATTGAATTTCAGGTTGTAAAACATCATTTTTCAAATTTCAGACACTGGGTGGGGTGGATTTAATGAGCCTTACCCATATACTTTAGGTGAACAGAGAAAAAAAAGGGTTGGGCCAGATAAGTGGTTTATTTCTTCTTACTCTTTTGTGGACATACAGCTAAATATATATACACTCACCGGCCACTTTATTAGGTACACCTGTCCAACTGCTCATTAACACCTAATTTCTAATCAGCCAA
>JAQMYF010000015.1:9753243-9764058 GCA_030014195.1 Neosilurus mollespiculum
TCTGAAGGCAAAAGGGGGTCCAACCCGTTACTAGCATGGTGTACCTAATAAAGTGGCCGGTGAGTGTATATATATAAAGAGTCTACTGCAAGTGATCCGTTTCTCGGGTGTTATTATTTATATTTATGTGTTTAAGGAACATAAAAAATATTTTTTTTTATTCCAGTGTTGACTAGTCATCGTTTTCTGCAACAAAATGCTCAGAGTGATGAGTATTTTAATCTCGGTTTCAGGGGATATGTTGTCAGTAGCTGATGGAATAAAACAAAAGTGTTCATGTTTCTCAAATACATACCTATAAATAGTAAAGACTAAGAAAGTGATAATATTACAGTGCTCTCTTAAATTTTCCACAGCTGTATATTTATACTGTGGTTTAGAGAGACTTTGCTGCCTTTAATTTTTTTTCTAAAATTTATTATCATTAATAGTTATCATTAATTCCACTTATTGTGCTTTTTTATTGTGCTGGTTTTTTTTTCATGTTTAGAAAAAACTAAACTAAACCAAACTAAACTAATGCCTGAAAGAGCCAGCTCTGAGAGTTAACACTATGGTAGTAACAGGTTTGGGCTTTCAGACAATCAATACAGGGGCATAAGAATGTAACCCTATTCTACAAGATGAATTTACCTTCAGCTCATTATAGAACATATAAACAGCATTTTCCTGTTCAGATTCAAAACAAAGACACCCATGGACACACTCTTGCATAAGTATTATGATTAGTGTCTGTATGTTGAAATGCAAAATAAGGATGTGAGCCCTGAAATTGTTGGAGGTATTATTATCGATCAAAGCATTGATTTATTTGTAGATTGTTGTTCCAGTATATTCTGGTCGGATTTGGAAGCTGAACTAGATTTTTACTGACCTTATGAGTGTTTTGAATTGCTTGATATTTTCAAATACATGCCATTTTTGAGTTACTGTGAGCATAGTAAGAAGCAGGGCTGTGGTTATACAATATTGGCTCCAGGATCTTTTATGCTATGTTCTATTATAAAGACACAAAGTACAATGACTTTGTGCTGGCTGGAGGTTTCTGTCAAGTAAAAACTCAGTACCTTGTAATAGAGACGTCTTAAAAAGCATCACTGAATGTGTGCATTGATTATAGCCACAGAAATGTACATTAATGCCATAAGTATAGATATTATTTTGTTCTTTCCTTTTTATCTGTGACTTCACAATCTCGGTTTCATGTAAATTCTTCTCTTAAGTGTCAGTGTAAATTCTAAATATGACACATCTAAAAATCTTATACACACACACACACACACACACACACATATATATATATATATATGTTTTTAATACGTTCTCACCATCAAATACTTTACTTCTGCTGTTGTTGCTTTTTCTGAAAGTAGTCCAGACTGATAAAACTGGTGCTAGCAGAACAGCATTCTGACTAGCTAGCATCACTTCTGGCTTGCTTACATCGGGTACAATGTGCTCTCTTCCACACACTGGCATTAGGTCATATCAAAGATTCAAGGCTTGTTCCTCACAGTCCCATTTAGTGGATTTAGTAAAAATAAAAACCAAAAAAAAAAAGGCCGGCTAATGTTGGCTTTTAGCTTAGAATGAGTCACATCCATTTAATGATGGAATATCGGTATCTGGCCATGCCCGGCGCATGCCGGTCCTGGTCAAAGGGCACCGCTACTCAAACAACGATAATGGAGGAATGCGATGTTGATATTGAATATTCTGAGCATTGGGAGGTTGATGTTTTACATTTTTTTTTGCCGAAAAGGGGGTATATAGTTACAGGAAAAATAAAGAAGGAATTACTGGCCCTTACTTATGCACTTATGCCACAAAAAGCACCTGTAGTATTGAATAAGGATGAGGAAAAGCAGGTGGCAAAACATGACTACAAGTCATTGCTTGAATTCCAAGTGGACAGTTGTCATTTAGCAATTCCCGACCCATTTAAACTGTTTCACGGCAGGGAAGACAAAAAAGAAGCAGTCAGTATTAGATCAACAACAGCTGTTGACAAGGCTTGAAAATGATTACTAAGAAGATATGTCATCTATAGTATGTCTGCACTGTGCATGTGTGTGCTGTTTACATGTAACATGCACTTTAAAGTTAATTTATTAGCTTTAAATTGATGCTTTATATGTACATTGGTAGGGGGCCTAAACCTGTCTGTTTATAATAGATCTCACATCACAATAGGCATATTTCTATGTAGGATTGTGTTAGCTATCATAGGCATATATAAGTTTTGAATCAGAAAGTAACCCCCATTATATACTGCTGCTAGAACCAATGAAGTCCAATTTAAAGCCTGCTTAGCTTCTTCAGGAAACAGTTAAAGGATTATTTACAGATGAATTATAAATTTATAGGGATCAGAACACATGGCTGCTAGTAAGCAAAGATACAGGGTGACCCAAAAAAAACAGAACCCATATATTTTTGTCTGAAATTCATAAATTGAATTCTAGCTTTTTGTTTTTTTCAGGATATGAAGTTCAGGATAAGATTCTGTGCATGAAAGATTGGAACCATAGTCTTCACCAACATGTCCTGGTCTACAAAGGAAAAGACATTTTGTGTGGAAACCTATTATGCCAACAAATCATGCACGGTCGTGCAAGCAAATTTTAGTTTCAGTGTTGAAATGCTCCATCAAAAAGCAGAATTTTTAACTGGTTTAAGAAGTTAAGAGAGCAAGTTTGAAGTGTGTGCGAGTGATTGACAATTTTGCGCAACGGATGCAAGTCTGTCTCCAACGCAGAGGGGGTCATTTGGAACATATTCTGGAGGGAACATAATTTTTGTGCAAAGCGTCCTAGATTACTGAAACTTTTGGGTATAATCATATACAGACATAAGTTCAAGTGTACAAAGTTAGAATAATATTGATTTATTTTTGTAGGAGTAATTAAGAAGTTTATGGGTTCTGTTTTTTTTTTTTTTTTTGGGGGGGGAGGGGGGGGAGGGGGGGTCACCCTGTAGAAGAAACATGACTTAGTTTATTGA
This sequence comes from Neosilurus mollespiculum, assembly GCA_030014195.1. NCBI lineage: Eukaryota > Metazoa > Chordata > Actinopteri > Siluriformes > Plotosidae > Neosilurus > Neosilurus mollespiculum. Next base: position 9,756,247 of record JAQMYF010000015.1, read on the forward strand.
AATCAGTAATAAAGTCAGGGTGAGTCATAAAAGTATGCTTGTAATATATTTGTGAAAAACTTTACTATAAAGTGTTATATCGATGTGTTATACTAGTATTGCTCAAATTTCAGGAGGCCTGTCAGATTACTGAGCAATGAAGTTTAAGTGATGTAAGGAAATGTAACAACAAAAGCTCTCAGCAGGCACGGTTGATTCAAACAGACTTTTTTTTTTTCAGGTACAGTTTTTATAATTTATATAATGAAATAATGTATCTGCTATCTATGATATGATCACATGTCAAAAAAATTCTTATCATAAAAGTCATTATAGTAGGTAATTTTTAAACTTATATTACAAGCCATGGAATTCAAGTCTAATAGAACATCCCTCAAATCACATTATTCAGGAGACAACAGCTACCTAAAAACAATAAATCTTGATTTTTATTTTTTCCCAGAGGGTTTTCCCTCATGAATTCTCTTCCATGAAAACCATAGTGCCTAAAATGAACATAATAATGAATTCTACAATTACTCTACATGGCAGCTCTATATGGCACACTATATTTTCAACAATTTAAATTAGCTGACATAATTATTATTAACACTGGTGCGTAAACTACCCATAATTAGCATCCTCAAACATTTTAATTACCATAGTTGCAATTAGAATCCTACTTTAAATAATTTAGTTGTAATTCCTGCCTGTAACTGCCTGTGAATGCTTTGGTTTATGGAATGGATGTTTAATTGTTAGTCCTGGTGTCCAAAATCAGTGGAATAATAAATAGAAATTGGATAATACTTCAGACAGTCACTAATATGAATTGTTACTTATCACCTGCGATTTATAACACAGGATCTGCAACACGACGTGTAGTTGAAAAAGAAATATATAATTCTTTATTCTCTTTTGTTAGTGAAGAGGTTTTTTCCCCTTCTGTTTTTTGAGTAGGAATTAAATCTGTTCCTCAAGAAATTTTTGGCCTTGTGAACCGCTAGTTCTTTGCTTTTGAAACTTTTTTTTTTTCATCTGGATTCTCAAGAGATGCAATTATTGTGCAGTCGACTTGTAAGGCTTAGCTTACTTGGGAATACATGGCCCCTTTTTGCATTGGTTCCTCCCTGTGTGTCAGCCATTTCTCATGTTATTTATAACAGCTCCAATCGCAGTAAGGTTGATGGCTGTGTGATTTATGAATACACCTATTCTTTTACCAAAAGATGATGTCATCATAAACAAATCTCACAAATATGATGTATCACACTCACTCACTCACTCATTTGCCAAACCTAAGCTGGGGTACACCCTGAACAGCTCACCAGTCCTTCGCAGGGCAACACACACACAATCATTCAAACTCACGCCTAGGGGCAATCTGGAATGCCCAATTTGCTAAATGTGCATGTTTTTGGACTGTGGTAGGAAACCATAGTACCTGGAGGAAACCCTTGCAATAACAGGGAGAACATGCCAACTCCAGACTCCAAGGATAAGAACTTGATCCACATACTTTCAGAAATAGCTTTTTTAAAGCAGAGGTATATCCAGGTTTAATAACATTTGGTGGCAAGACAGTTAAAATTCAAAATTCAAAGTTTACTCTCTTTAATGTCTATTGTCTAAGTCCAATAAGTCCATATGAAATAGCTGTTACTATAGAAACTATAAAAATCTATATTGAGTGCATAAATATGAACTTGATGTTTGCATTAACAGAAACTTCTACATGCTGCTTCTGTGGAAAATTTTAAATTCTGACTAATCGGATTCAAGGATTGAGCACAACTGTAGTGTAAATACATTTATTCTACAAATGGTTTGCAAATATATTTCTTTAGTGATAATATTGGAATTAGAATGTGAAAATTTAATTTAAAAAGTCTGTCAGTTTAAACATAAAATGGCTGTCTCAACACTATCTGTTAATGTAATAGAATTTCAAATTCATACTCAGAACATGGCAGTATTAAATTTATTTTTATTAATTTAATTTTATTAATTTAAAATATTTAAAATGTCATATAACCAGATATATCAGTCTTGCATCTTGTTCAGTGAGATATGGGCCATAAGGCTTGTTCTTTTTGCTCTCTCTCTCTCTCTCTCTCTCTCTCTCTCTCTCTCTCTGCAGTGTTATTACACGTCATATTTGAGTTGGTAAATACTGATTGTGAAGACATGAAATTAATATTACCTTGACATCTCCCTGTTTTCATGTGCCCAAGTGAAAATGTACACAAGTTTTGCTTTAAAAAAATTTACTATGAAGTAATATTACTATGAAAATAAGCAATATAACCAAATAGATGTTATGAAATATTTATTAAAAGTAATACATTTTTCAAGATAAGTTGCAGGCATGTACTGTTTAGTCACATTTCATGATGGGGGAATCTAAATGAACAAAATATTTTTTTATTTGCTTTAAGATATACAGACATCAAGGATTCTTGTAAGCAGCTGTCTTTGTTTGAGAGATATGATGGAGGACTAACCCTCACTGATCTTCAGGTGAAGGACAGAAAGGGACAGAAGACGATAACATGCAAGCGAGTGATCAGAGAGAAAAACAGAGCAGAACAATAAAGAGAAGCCAGTAAGAGAGTGAGCACTGAGGCTAGAGGATAAGAAATCCCTGAAATCCCAACACCCACACACACACACACACACACACACACACAAAGTGATGTGCTCAAGAGGAGCCTCTCAATATGTTTCCTTGATCAGTTAGCCTACATAATATAATTAAACACTTTAAACAGGCTTTCACAGGCAAGGCAGAGGGTGTGCAGTGTGGGGAGAGGGGAGAAAAATCTCTTAAAAAGGCCAATATATGCCTCAGCATTAGCACTGCTGCCTCAGAGTCAGTCTCAGCAGAAATCCTTTTGTTCCACTGCTATTCTGGCAACATAACACACACACCGACACACACACACACACACACACAAATAGGCTGGAGAGAGAGAGAGAGAGAGAGCAAAAGGGCAAATAAACAAAGACCAATATTAAATCCATCAAGTACTCTTCTCTGTACGTAAACATTGTACATATTGTCGAACTTATGCCATCACCTTAATTTTAAACTTTAGAAATTTTTCAGTTCTATCCATCCTGTACCTGCACTTTGCATCAAACTAAAATATTGCACCTGCACCTTTTGTGTTTTGCACCGCTCTGACTACCTCATCACCCTTTTCTCTATGTCCTTGTTTGTCTTGCACCAATTTTTGTTAGCCTTATAATTATTGTTTAGTTTAGTAGTTTAGTGTTATTGTCACAGTTTTGTCTATGGCACCTGGAGCTTACACGAAACAACATTTCATTCTCTGTTTGTGAATGAATGGCAATAAAGTTGAGTTGGAGTTTTGAGTTGAACTTGCATTTCAATATACTGCATACCTTTCCAGAGTGCTTGTACTTGAGTGTGTATACTGGTTCATATATGATTGTCCCCTAGAATATGAGTACTTGACACAGCTGTAAGCAATTCTACACAAACTGTTGTGTGCAGCCTAAAAAAACTGGAGGTGGGACTAACACATACACAGATATGGTAATCAGGGCTTATGTAACACTGGCAAGCCATAATCTAAAGCCAAACCTTCCATTCTCAGAGCACCATTCCCCATTTCTGTCACTCACATCTACTTTACAAGCAGCACACAGTTGTTTCACTATTTTATTTGACTGACAGCACAATATTTTTATATAAATCAAGAATCCAGCACTATTCCGCTCTGAGGAATGGGATTGTAATGAAACTCACATTAATGTTTCTGTGAGCTGTCGTTATTAAAACAGAACTCGTGAATTATATTTCCTATTGCATTACTTTTATTAACATGCCTGTTGACAGTGAAATAGCCTCTAGCTCTTTTCTTTTAGGTTTATTTTCCACTAATTAAGCTACTCAAAAACATGTTTAATTTGAAAAATTATGTTATGCTACTTCTCTGTCCTAAACCTTTCACCTTTTGATAATCCTATTAAAGAATGCCCATTTTGAATTCCCAAACAAATCCCTGCATACACCTGGATCTCAAGGTCTAAAAGGTTCCAGAACCAGAACCCCACTTCCAGTCAATTATATCCTGAGGCCGAGTTTCCATCCTGTAGCTTACCTGTCTTGAAGTGTCTTTCTTGTTAATTCTGTTGAATTGTTGTGACCTAGAGCTCCTGCATCTCTTTAGGTCCTATTCCTGCCATCCTGTGATCTACGATGCTCCCAACAGAATCAACATGATGCCTAATTTTTTACCTGGAATCTCATAAACTCCTTCCTCCAAGATACCAGGGGGCCACAAACGCCAGCTATTTTTAGGCAATGAGGTTCTGATACCTTTGAATCCTACTCATCTTCTCATGGTTTACTAATCCTTACTGTATATATATGTGTGTGCAAAATGGGGCAAAATATTCGACACCCACTAGGGGGAGACATTTCATTATAACTATGCCTAGTTATATTAATCCATTTATGCTTGACCAAGGTATCTTGTACTCTATGAGTGCCCTTCAACTTTCCCTTGTATATTTTCCTTTTAAGCTACCCATACCTGAGTCAGAGCATTGAGTAAGTGTTACAGAAGCATAGTTTAATCTGTAGTGAAAAGGAGTCTGCATTTGGCTTTATTCAATTTACAACAGATTAAATTAGATTCCACTTCACCCTATAGTGAGAAATGAAGTAGGATAAGTGGAATAATGTTATAAAAGTCAGGAACATATACTGATAATACACAATTTGCAAAAGAAGACTCATTGATATTTCAAATACTTGAATGTTAACCATCTTCAATAAATGTGATGCAAACTGTTCAAATATGTTATCACTGGAAGACTTTTATTTTGCTAACATCTATTTCTTAGGTGGTGAAAGTCCAATTTGCTTCTGGACACTGTGAAGGTAATTGCATATGGATATACCACAAATTAATTTGATATTTTTGCAAAATGCATTGAATACATGAGCCAAGAATTGAACATGAAATATAAATATAAATACTATTGTCATATTTTATTATTCTTTTTTTTTAATCTACAGTCATGCATTACATATAAGTTGGCTGTATAGCACTTTTCATGAAAATGAAGTTTCCACTGAAACTATCTGTCCATCATAATGAAAGGCATATCCTGTGTATACCACATTACCCTCACCAGTTATGGATTTATGTGCTCAGTGCAGTCACAGTGTAATCAAACAGCTTTAATATGATGATGCTTTATTATTGGTAAGGGTATGAGGGGCAGGTGCTAGTAATGCAAATATATCAGGGAAAACGCCCCGTGTGATTTCTTCATCACCCAGTGACATTACTTTCATCACACAGTGAGGAGGCTTTAATGATGAAGTCAGGGGCGTATCAATCATTTTAAAAGTAGAAGGGAGACGAACATGTCATTTACTTTAATGACTTAAAATCAATCAATTCTGAGTCACATCACAGCCACTGTAATTACATATTCACTTATGAAACTCTGTCTTCCTACCGCAAACATACACACAACTACATGTACGAACATTTTTAAACATTTGCTCATTGTCAACTTCTGATTAAGTAATTATTTGTTTCTTTAAATTAATAATGTATTCAATGAATTTATTATTAAAATATTACCTATTATAAGTGTGAGTACACCTTATGGCTCATTCACTTTATATTTCATTTTATTTCATTTTTTAAAACCATTTTTATCCTTTCTCACGGTCATGGGGAGGCGTGAGCCCATCCCAGGTAGCATCCCATCTAACATCAAGGTGCACCTTGAACACACACACACACACACACACACACACACACACACACACACTCACTCACACACACACAACCATTTAAACTAACATTGACAACTCATGTCTTTGGACTGAAGCACCAGGAGGAAATCTATGCAAGCATGGAGAGAACATGCAAATTCCACAGAGAAACACCCTCACTAGGTACAAGGCATGAACCCACAACTTTCTTACATTTGGATTTACATTTATGGCATTTGTAAGGCAGCCTTATCCAGAGCAACTTTTACTTTTTATACGATTGAATAATTGAGAGTTAAGGGCTTGCTCAAGTGCCCAATAGTGGCAGCTTGGTGAGACTGGGGCTTGAACCAATCTTTGGTTCAGTAAGTGGTGGTGGGAAAGGTTAACCACTGAGCCACCACCAACCCTTCCCACCACCAACTCTTCTTGCAGTGAGATGGATATGCTAAACAGTATGCTACTGTGCTGCTTTAGTATTTATATGTTTTAAATGCTTCGATTCATTGTTTTAGGTATCAGTTAAGAATCACACTGATAATTCCTTTGTTAGATACCCCTCTAAAGCTGCCCTCAACTTTTAACATTCTGCTAGTTCCTCATGTATAGAATTCAGCTCTACCTATTCCCAAGTTACATGACAGCCATCTAAAAATACCACAGAGATCATTTGCCATGTTCATTTTAATCATTGAGAAGTGGGTTTTCCTACCTCACATAAGCTTAACAGACAGAACATGAAGGTTTGTGTGTTTTATGACTGAAAATAGATATTATTTATTCGCTAACTTGCACCAAGACACTTGATTGAGACAGGCCCCTCTTCTGTCCTCTGAGTTATTGTGTGTGCTTTCTGAAGCTTTTTTACTTCCCTCCATGACTCTGGTTTCAATCCAGGCTCTGTCAGAGCATAGCGCACAAGCCTCTGGGGTAGGTAATGCATTTTTAAACACTTTTCTGTTCCCGATCCTCCAAAGAAAAGAACGTTAAAGATGGCTATTCACACCACTCAGTATGGAATTAATACTGAGCTCAGTGATATTGCAGCCGAAGCTGCTATGACCTCCAACAACACAGTTCAGCAGCTTTATGAAGAACACAAACCTATTACAGATCCCCATTTCTTATTCTGTCTTTTGTTTAAGAATTTAATCACCTTAATAACATACAATTGTGTTTGGGAATAATTCTGATTTATGTAAGAAAACGTATGGTATAACAACTCATAAGCTTTAAAGAAGAATTATGTGGGTGTGAAAGTGGAAAAAGTGCTGTTGGAGGATGTTTAGCTGTAGAACTGATAATGTAACATGGGTAAAAAGGAAAAAAAAAACACCAAACTTTGAGGTTTCTTCCTTAAAAAAAAAAAAAGAAGAAGAAGTTAAATGATATAGGAAAATTTCTTGAGGCTGAATGGGAACAAAATGTTATTCGCCTTAGGCTTTCAGGAGAGCTGAACTTGGTTCATCTTTTTTATGTCAGAACAGGAGACTAAAGAAGCAGATTGCATATTTACATACATATTTATTTAAAAATTGTACCAGACTGATCTTGTGCTCTTGTATTAAGAAACATTTTCAGTTGTCTGAACAAGGATCTGAAGAATCGGATACAGACAGTAGCATTGTTCCCTTTTTTATTAAAAAAGAAAGAGAATATTTTATTGACTTTCTGTGAGCTGTAGGTGTTAAGTGCTAAGTCAATACAAATGTTTTACAAAGATACAACGTGTTAAAGTTAAGAAAAAAGTTTAAGAGTTACAATTATGTATTTTAAGCAGGGAAAAGACACTGTAACTCCAGTACATTTTATATAATGCTGTTAAAGCTAAAGGGAAAAGTAGGTATTGCTTTTTTAAAGATAAAAAGCATCATTACAAATTAATTAGTTAACTAATCAAATCAATAATAAATTAGCTAATATGAAGAAATGAAGAAAATAACATAATGTCCAAACATGGTTTGACTTGACAGGGCAGCCAATCAACCTACAGTAATTTGCAATATTAAATGAATAATAATCTTTATTTATTTGTTTGTTTGTTTGTTTGTTTAGAGAGACAGGGA
>JAQMYF010000015.1:9780030-9806011 GCA_030014195.1 Neosilurus mollespiculum
TATATATATGTATTCAGCTGTTCATACTCAAACTGTAATTTGAAAAATGCCTTCTGGACACAATCAAAATGTTTAATTTAGAAGTACAATATTTGGCAGGCTGGTGATATTGTCAAGAGAAAGAGTCAATTCACAGTGTGATTAAAAATAACAGAGCGAGAGAGATGATGAGAAAAAGAAAAATTGGATAAGAGAAAGTTGTAGGAAGTGGAGAGTGTGAAGGAGAGAGAAGGATTATTAATGTAAACCTCTTATGCTGCAGACCAGTTTGCTGGTTACTCAGCAATGCTTTAAATGAAATATGTGAGTGCGTGTGTGTGTGTGTGTGTGTGTGTGTGTGTGTGTGTGTGTGTCAGAGAGAAGTGGATTCACTTTCCTCAGTATATCTTCTTCTAAACTGCTTCCCTTCATCAAGTCCCCAATGGCTGGCTGTAACAGGAAGAAATTCCAGTTTGGGTGTTGGGGTCACCCCCATAGTAAGGCTTATATCCAGCGCTTTAGTTTGTTTGTTTCTGTGTTAATTGTTTCTCAGACTGTATAAAAAATTAATAAATAGAGTCAAATAAAATAATATAAAAACCTATTAAATCCTATTTTTATGACAATTAATATCTTGGGTGAGGTCCGTCATAAAGTTTACACTTCACATCTGTAAAACAACCTAACGACTTAATAGGCAGGCAGTCATTAAATTAATACAGGGTGTGAATATTTCTCTAGGTTGATTTTCCTTGATGCACTGAATAAAAACTCTTGACCAAACCCAAAATTATGTCTTAGGACATTTTCAGCTGAAAACATTTTTTATTAATTAATTTACTTATTTATTAATTTAGTTGTTTATATATTTATACATTTTTTCTGAAATGTTTTTGTTCTAACTTTTCCATTTCATCATTGTCATTTGTGATTTCGTTTTTTCCCATTTCTTCAAAGACTGTGGCTACAGATGGTGTTAGTGTGCTAGCAGGGACTTTCCTTTTTACTTCTGTTGTTTTTCTGCATATTGAGTGGGATGCAATGTTTTTTGAGTGGTGTATCAAACTCATAGTGGAGAAGTCCTTTGGCGTTGTACCCTCCCTCTTGATACTTGGAATGAATAGTAATTACAAATTGTAGAAAGTGTGAAATCCTTCCACACGGCCAGCATTTTCACAATTCATCTGCTGCTGCTCAAACTGTTTGAACTTGTCTGTGATGACAGGCACAGAAAAGCATATAAAATGTTTCTTTCTTTTTTTTTTTTTTTTGGTTACTGTTCAAATTATATTTTTATAAGTGTTAGATTTAGGTGTTTTTATGTGGTATTGGTTTGTTGAATATAACATTATTTGATACCTTACATTTGCTTTTTCATTTATTTCTAGGAAAGTTTCCCAGTATTAGAAGTGGTTTTATACAGTATCAGCTATCATTAAAATAGTCATTGAATTATCCTGTGGGATTTTGCTTCTCTGCCCAAGTTTTTTTTTTTTTTTTCCCTACTGTTGAAGGGCTGCTGATTTACACAGAATGAAGATGAAGTTATATGACCCATACCAAGTAAATTGTTGGCAGACACTCCTAAAGCATTTATCTTTTCACAATTGGGCAAGTGTTTAATGAGGATATAAATTTTCATTTGTTCCATGTATTAGATGTAGCGTCATTTGATATTGTGTAGGCATACGATACTTTAGAGTCATTTATTCTACCAAAGCAGAAAATCTTACTACAGCTTTAATCATGCTTTATCCTGATCAGGGTCATGGTGACCCCAGAGACTATCTCAGGAACACTGACATGTTTTTTTGGAATGTAGAAGGAAACAAGAGAATGCAGATGAACCTACATAAACAGAAATTAAAAACATTTCTCAGAAAGTACACAGAGTACGCTGAGCTTGGGATCTAACCAGTGAAAGGTGACACTATACAATGCACTATCATGGTCGGTATGTACATTTTTACAACTTTTTCATGGCTCAGACATCCAGCAGGTGGCAAAATAATGGCATTTTGGTTAAATATGGACAATTCCCTTTCTGTGTTTTTGCATCATAAATACAAATAGGAATAATTGGGGCAGATTGCCAGGTCATCTTAAATTGGTCTGGTGGTAGATTTAATGAAGTCATTGATTTAGCCATGCAATGGTTAAGGTTAAATAACTCAAACCAACTTGTATGTATTGTAATATTAAACATGAGTGCCAGAATGTATATTTACATGACAAAATAATAGAATTGATCAATTCTAGCCTCTAAGGGCAGTATTTACAACCTGAAGCAAGTTCAACCAAAGTCTCCCCCCCCCCTCATTTAATACCAGGAGCTGTGGCACACTGCCTTAGCCTAAATGTATCTATCTTCAACATGCAACATAAAAAAATTCCAGCTAAATATTTTTTCAGTAGAATTTGCTGTTTCATTACTGTTGTGTCAATCCAGTGATCTTCATAATAACAAGAGCCAGAGACACCTGTAACAGCAGGTGATCCTGAGCACTGAGCATTGCCCAATAACATTAGATTTAAAAATCTAAAATAAGATTTGTTTCTGAGAAATTCTTAAAGAACAGAGAATTAATCTGTATTGACCATTGGAGATGAACTTCAAAATCATACAACAAACATATATATGTATCTAACATGTATAAGCAAATATTTTTACACTTGCCATCCCTAAAACGTTGCACATTCAACTTTTTGTTGGACCACCCTTAGCCTTGGCTGTACAGTAGTGCCATGGCATTGTTGTTTCAGTTCGTTTCACATTATAAGGCAATAAAAGGAAGCCAGTTGATAACCTGAATGTACTGAATGACCAGGTTATCCCATCAATGGACTTTTTCTTCCCCATGGTATAGATATAAAATGGGGGCTCAAATGGTCAAAGAGTGGTTCAGAGAGCATGAGGAATCAGTTTCACACATGAACTGGCACAACAGAGTCCTGACCTTAACCCTATTGAAAGTCTTTGTGATGTGCTGGAGAACATTTTATGGAGTGGCTCAATTTTCCAGTCATCAATTCAAGATGTAGGCTTAAAGTGAAATGAAAGGCAAGCCTTCCAAACTCTCCTGTTACACATAAACATATGTGTATTTCATCATCAGGTGGTTTTTACTTACATTTTTGAAGTTGCAATCTTCTAAAATCCATTTGATACTTTGCATTAAGCTGTATAATATACTATATACATTTGGAGTACATTTCACTCTTGCTAATGTGTAAAAATTGCGAATGGGGATGTGAATTTGTCAGAGAATATAAGGTAGGATAACAGTAAAAATAACAGTATATTGATATTATCTTACCAAATCAGATATAAAGTACTAAATTTTTAATTAAAATATATAAAGAAAAAAGTTAAATAAAACTAGGCACATATAATATGGGCTTACTTTTACAGTTCATCAGAGAAGTATCTGCTCATTTATAGGAATGCATGGTATGTCTCGCTATTCATTCAAGTGCAAATTCCTTCTGTATTTTCCATTGCATACATGTGAATCATGTGTTTTTCTTCATGAAGATGCCTGCAATAACAATACTGGGTTCAATTTTGATGTTCAAGTATACAATGTATGTAAGCTTTTAAGTTTGGGTTTAATTTTCCTTTAAATTTGTGAAAACTGCCATGGCGATTCTGCGCTGAAACGAAGGCTAAAGATGGACCAACAAAACGTTAGAGTGCTTGTTATTTATTTGTTTGTTTGTTTGTTTGTTTGTTTGTTTGTTGGTAAGCAAACAGACCTGAAAAAAAAGAAAAAAATTGTAGAACACATACTTTTTGGTTGTTTTATTTCAATCACAAGCCTGTTCTAATTGAGCTGGAGTGCACTGTCTTTTCCTATAACCATTCTTTATTTTGCATGACAGACACACTAACTGATTGGAAAGATCACATACAATATACATCAATGCAGGTAAATGCAATCAGGGGTCTGCAGTGAGTGAGGCCGGCAAAGCTGACACTTCCCGCTGACAGATCGCTCAGCTCGAGTGACTTTCCTTCGATCGGTGCATTACGCAAGCAGAGCTGAGTCTGAGATCTACAGGAAGCATGGTGTGACAAACAGAGCAGAGCAGAGAGAGCCCTCAGGGACATGTCAGTCAAAATTGGATAGGAAGAAATAAGGATATAGAAATGGCAAATGAATTAATAATTTTGAAGCTGTTAAAGGTGGTCAAGGGAATTACATTTTCTGTGAGCTACGGTGATGACTGCAAAAGCTATTGTGCTTTTACTGCACAGAAAATGATAAAAGAAAAGGAAGCAGACAGAACAGATTTCATTTCATGCAGTGCAACACTTGTTTTTTAGAAAGCTTTAATGATACAAATTATGTAATAACGCTTATTAGCCACAAATATGAAGCCACTAATTAAATCACTTCAATGTTGCATTTCTTTTTTTACAAATAGTTTCATTGCGAATTGTATTTTGAGCAACAAATTGAATGAAAAATTGACTATTTCCATAAAAAAGTGTTTGGTCCACAGCCTGAAATGAACATGTTTCAAAGATAAAACTTGATAGTCCATGTTAGGTCAAGTCCACTGGATTTACATGATTGCTGTATGAATATATTCAGTGGAAGCAACAGGAATGATCATGGTCAATATTACAAATTGGCTTAAATAAAAAAAAAAAAGATGCCCAAATCCTAGCTTAAATATAGTTTAAAGTTTTCATTTTTGTTTTAATTTTCACAAATTATTAAATCATTATATTTTTATTTTTTTATTGTGTCTTAATTTGTTGGGTTTTTTTTTTCATTTCTTTTATTTACTGTCTTAATATCAACATCTTACTAACTCATTCATTCATCCATTCATTTTCTAAGCTGCTTAATCCTAATTAGGGTTGCAGGGAGGCTGGCGCCCGGCCATTTCAGCCAACTCTGGGCATTTACACCCTGAACAGCTCGCCAGGCCATTGCAGGGCCCATCTTACTAACTGTACTAACTAACTCGTATGCATTTACCATCAAGACCACCGCCAGAAAAGAGGAATGAAAATGATTTATGATCAGCACAGCTGAACAATACAGCTTTTGTTTGTTTATGTGTTTATTTCTGTTTTTGATGGAGTTGGAGTATCTGATGGCAAATAATGAATGCAACTATAATAACGCTAATTAAAACTTCAGGTTTCCCCCCTGCTTGGTCCTGACAATGAAAAACTCCACACACCAACACTGCTTTTCACCTGCCACATACCATGAGCTGTCAAGCATGACATCATTACAACAGAATACAATGCTGACTTCTATGGAACTGTTAAAAGAAAAGATTGTTATACACAAGGGTCTGCAATAAAAAAATAATAATAATAAATAAAAAACAGCATCACTTTAGGATACTCTTAAAGAAAAAAAGATGTTAGAAAGTGAAACTGTTTTCTAGAATTTTCCTCCCCAGTGTGATGTTATAGTATTGTTTTTATTATACCTAGCATTTTTTACCCCCATGTATTTTTTGTGAAGAATTAAATTCATAAAATAAGTTTACACCCAATATACTACAGTTTCCTCTTTCAGTCCAAAACATTAGGCAAAATGGCTTTTCCAAATTGCCCTTAGGTGTGTGTGTGTGTGTGTGTGTGTGTGTGTGTGTGTGTGTGTGTGGGTGGGTGTGTTGGCCCTGTGATGGTCTGGCCAGTTGTTCAGGGTGGTTCACCTTTGCCTGGAAAGTCTCACCTGAGATGAGATGACAAGTTTACTATTAATCTACTAATATCTAATTATTCTACTTTTTTTTTCTTTTTTTATTCTTTTTAATTTCCTATATTACTTTTTAAAAATCAGAATTTTTTTTATATTGCAGATCATTTTCATCCTCTGAAAGGAGTGTATTGGTGAATGGGTGAATGAATGGAAAATAAATTAACAGAAATGTGTGCAACTACTTCAAATCTACAACAAAAAAAAGTAAATAAATAAATATTATGTGAGATTATAAGTGTGATAAATATAGTCATAGGCATAGGATACTTCTGAAAACCATTGTCACTTAATTCTGTCTACGTCTTCATCCAGAACTGTAACCTGGAACGGTATTATGTGTGGAGGAAGCAATTGTTAAATTTTATATAGAAACACCTTCCAGTTATCTGGGCCTGAGCACATCTCAGATGGATTAAACAACACTGGAACTATGTGCTATGGTCAGAAGAGTCCACATTTCAGATTGATTTTGGGAAAACAGACATTGAGTTTTCCATGCCAAAGAAGAAAATTCCCCTCCAGATGGTTATCAGGAAAAGCAAAAGTCAGTATCTGTAATGGATGCATTAGTGCACACTGCATGGCATACATTGGGATTACAGACAGACATATGTTACCATCAAGGCAAACTCCATGCTTATTTCAACAGGACAATGCCAGGCCACATCATACATATTATACAAAATTGTTGCTTCGTAGACACAGGGTGCATGTTCTTGAGTGGCCTGCCAACAATCTAGTTCTGTATCCTATGAAAACCAAATGGCATATCATGAAGAGAATAGACCAGCTCTTGAGCAGCTAAGAACTTATATCAAGCAAGAATGAACACATATTCCAATTACAAATCTGCAACAGATAATATTCGCAATTTCCAAAAAAAAAAAAAAATGATTAAAGCAATTAAAATGAAGATGATGTTACACAATGGAGAACATGCTTCTGTTCCAACTTTTGTTGAGAGTTTTGTAGGCATCAATTTCTAACTTTGTTCATATTTACAAAGAACAATTAAGCTGTTCATTAGAAATATAGAAAACCCTTTATTTGTACTTTGTCAATTAAATAAATGTTTATGTAAACTAATAAATGAAAGACTTTTTCATTGCATATAAAAAAATTATCCAATTCTTTTTATGGAAATAGGGCTACTATGTTATTTCTAAATATCATACCAATGCTGTTTGTCTGTTGCTGATATTGTATCACACTTTAGTATGCTACCCTTTCACCTTGAAAACCTTGAGAATATTTGTAACTACATTCCACATAACCACAGAATAACTCAAACCATTTGACATGTATGAATATAAAAGGCTGAACTAAAGCCTTCACAATAACCAGCTTTTGAGCAATACAGTTACTCTTCCCACTACTTGCTTCTGAAGACTTGAGTCATGTTTCCAATCTCATAGACTTTGAATAGTACAGTCTTAAAGAGGAAGCCAAATGCTTGTGTTTAAGGTGGCCATGTAGACTCTACTGAGAACTCAGTATAGTTTTATAATATCTCAGATATTTTTACTGAAAAAAGTCTGGCAGCCTCAATGATTCGTGTACTCAGAAATAATGTCCAGTAGGGGAAGAAAAAACTTAAACAGCTGCTTAACCAGTACATATTGTTTGGATTTAAGACACCAAATATGAACATAGTCCAAAGAGTATTAAGCTTAATAAAGCATTCACAGAAGTTGTGTTTATGTTAATAAGGGTTGCTAGTATTTGACTAAAGAAGAAGCATGCACTAAAAACAGAATCAAGGTCCAAGGAGCCGGAGCTACAAGAACAGTATACTATTTATGTCAGAGTTAACAAAAGATCAGAAGGCTATTTTTATATGTTGTGTTGGCAGTTTCTTGGTATTTATTTTTATCTTCAATTCATCTACTTGCTTACACACTATATCATATGACAAAAAGCTAAGCTCTTAGTGCTTTTGTGTCTACTATACTACTGTATATCACTATGTATGCAGTTATTGATATTGATGTTGGAAGCATATTGATGTTGTATTGCTGTAAGCAAACTCATTCAAACATGTAGTAACATGTACATTTCCCCTCAAAAACTGCTTTCTGTTTGTTAGACCACTCTGGTTCTCAGCCCTTCAAATGTCTTGTGTTAAAATATCATAACATTATTTAGGTGAATTTTGCACATTCTCCACTCCTAGTGCAATAAGAAATTAAACTTCTGTTTGTGTTTGCACCTGTATGCGGTAATTACAGGGTTGAGTGTTGATTGTTGTTCTTATTGACTTATGGAGTGCATGCTGTCCAAGCATTGCTGATTTATGTGTCAAATAAAAGGAAAATCACTGAGAGAAAAAAGACAGAGAGAAAGTGCAGCTGTCTGTTCATCACAATCTGTCAACATTTGCCATGATTTACAGAAAAGCTTTTACATAGAAAATCCCCACCCCCCACCCCCAATTCAAACCAGTGCAGTCGAAACAATATATTCATTATTTATGGCATGCGACACTGTTTCAGTAAATCAGTTCAATGGTCTGTAATGAGGAGTTCAAATTCCATAACCTCAGATGGGCTGAGTGAATACTGTAATCACTGTTGCATAAGCACGAACACTGTACACTGCTATTTCATTAAGAGACTATGATTTACTGCCAATAAAAAAAAAAATAATAAAAATCTAACTTTTTAAATTATGTATTGAAACATTGCTTTACTGTATTGTTTTGTGGAGAGATATTCTGTGGGGGATTGTGGGTGAGGGATGAGATGGAAGATTAAAAAAAAAAAAAATGCCAGCAGTAAAAGTATTTAAATGACAGTACCATAGTTGCAATCCTTCATTTATTTTGCACAGGCATACCTGATTTTACCATCAGAGTACACACTGACACACTCATCTGCCGAGCCGCTTAATTCTATTAGGGTCACGGGGAGACTGGAGCTAATTTCAGCCAACTCTGTGTGAAAACAGGCTACTCCATGAACAGCTCGTCAGACCAGCAGAGTACACAGAACTTTAACAAATATAATTTAAAGTAATATACACATTTTTTATAATATAATATAAGTAGTTTGTACAGATAATTTAAGCTGTCTGATCTTAAACTCTCTGATGTTACTTAATACCCTTACTTTAAAGATGCACTGATGCTGCGCCCATGCTTTCTGCCAAGGTAAATAATTGCAACTCCATGAAAATTGTTAAAAATGGCAATTTTTGATGGGGGGGTGGGGGGGGGGTGTTAAAGAGGCCCACAACAAGGTAAAATCTAACATATTGCCCTCTTGCACCTTTAACACTTTGTTAAAGCAGCAGATCTATATTTTAGAATTAGCTGTTATTATTATTATTTGGGATTTGCATGTGGTTTAATATTATTATATTTAAGCTAGTGAATAATAGGCACTTGAATAACAGGCATGAATCGTTTTTTTTTTATGATATGGACTGTTGACATAATCTAGCTGTTTTATAGTATGCATTAAGGTTATAACACTCATTCATTTAAAATCTATCTGTTGCATATTTGTTAGTAGACCTCTTGTCTTTCTTTGGGGTGGTGGTGTGGGGGGGGGGGTTTACTGGTTTATTAACATGTCTGTAAATATATTGGTTAACCTTAATCAATATTGCTTTGCTGGCATAACCAATTGTAGGTTATTATACGGATCATTTATTTCCCTAGATCAATACTTATATAGCAGTATCCACTCTCAGATATGTTTTTTTTTTTTTCAATCCCATCCCGATTTAATGGTATGTACATATAAGCATGCATACAGTATATCTGTTTTATTACTTATGTGAGGATGATTATGTATGGATTGAACCATATGGCTTACTGTATGGTTTATTATACAACAGGTCCTTTAATTACTTGAGTGGTGCTTCAAGAGTGCTTTTATTTATTATAAGCTCAGAGGGATGTTTCAGTGTATTCATCACTCCACTCATCTATGTTAATCAAGTAAAGTTCCACGTCCTAGTTCAAAATTGTTACTAAAGTAGAACTAGTTGTCATCATCAGCATACATAGAAAATTATGCTTTTCATGATTTGGCTAGCCAACATACTAAAAAGTGTGGGGGTCTTATTTGGGAGCCATTTCTGCTAACTAACCAAAAATAAATTGAACTTTTGACAAAACTCATTTCACAATGGTTATTTTAAAAGCAGTACTACATTCTCAATCATTCTCATATGGAATATCAGAACAACTGTGGTTTCCTATGGCTATTGTCCAGCAGGACACTGGTTGTTTTACATTTGGACCATGTACAGTATACCACCAAATCGTAAGTGATATTTAAGTACATTTTTATAAACATTGTTCTATACTACACAAGAAAGGCACAAACAGATTGGTCCTCTATCTCTGTATTTAAAAAAATAATAAAAATAAAATCAAAGAAAAATAAATAAATAAAGGTAAAATATATTAAAATGAAATATACAAATCTTGTTTTGGTTTGCTTGTCTTTATGTTTCCACATAGTATACACTTAAACGCCAAATGGGATTAAAGAGACACCTATGCATCTACTCGTGTGTGCACCCAGAGCTCACCTGTGTCTGTTATGATTCTACTTAGTGTAGTGTGCTTTTTACTGATGTTCCCATGTAGTATATTTTAAAGCAGTTTTGTGTCTCAGGCACAATGTTTTTTGCTGAATTGAAAAATGTCATCTTGGGAACTATTCAGCAACATCTACCTTACCTTCTGAACATAATCAAGCAATCCAGTACATCCAATTACACCAGTAACTACTTATGCTAGTGTACCAGTAAAAACACAGCTTAATATATGCAGGAAATAACCAATACATTTTTTTTAGGTTAAGCACATTAACATAAAGGCTATCACATATAGTATGTTCCAAACCCAGTATATGTAATATACCAATATTTATTTCACTTGGTAATAAATTTGACCATGATCTTGCCCTTGCTTCTCCCTTTGATTAATCTGTGTACGATATGAACTTAAATAATTTTATCTAGCTTTCAAATTGATTATCAGGCATCTTCAAAGCACATGCTAAAGCATAGCCTGTTGATTACCGGGAAAAACAAGCTCCTCGTGGGATTCACCTGATACAAACAACCTGCCAGTATATTTAAGAATGTTATATGCAGCTTGGGAAGCTAGATCATGATTAGCAGGCTGGTAGTATTGATTCCTTCACTGTGAACAAGACTTTTTTTAGTGTTTTCTGCAACTTCTCCACTTTTCTCAGCCCACAGAATATCCTTTTCTAAACACTTCAAACAGAGGAGATTTATTTTTCTTTTTGGGTTGATGAGGTCATTTCTCAGCAAACACAATAACAGAGGTTGCTTATCAGATTCAGTTAATCTCTCTCTCTCTCTCTCTCTCTCTCTCTCTCTGTGTGTGTGTGTGTGTGTGTGTGTGTGTGTGTGTGTGTGTGTGTGTGTGTGTGTGTGCGTGTCTCTCTGTCTTCTTGTGTGTGTGTGTGTGTGTGTGTAAGAACTGTAGCCTCAAGGTTTGAAACCAATTATATAAAGCCTTCTATTTACCACCCACATCACTGTTACAGTACAGGTGGAACTGTGACCAGAGCAATATTTACAATTTCAACCTGAAAAGAAATAAAAATTTGTCTTATTGGCCTCTGTGTGCATTTGGGATTTTCTAAATAGAATGCATAAATCTTTGACTCATTTTAATGCAGTGTGCTCTTTAATTTTTAGAGCCAAGGATGTTCTTTGGTGGCACGGTGGCGTAGTGTTAGCATGCCTACCTCACAGCAAGAAGGTCCTTGGTTAGAGTCAGACCTCAGCGAGGGCGTTTCTGTGTGGAGTTTGCCTGTGCTCCCTGTGCTTGTGCGGGTTCCCTCTGTGTGTGCCGATTTCTTCCCACAATCCAAAGACATGCACATTAGGCTAAGTGGCTGTTCCAAATTACAGCCAGGGTAAGTGAGAATGGTAGGATAAATCGGTTTGAAAAATGAATGTTCTTGTCTGACCAGTTCACCTGCTCCATTATACTTTAAAGGTGCAGTCAGTGTTATAATCCCTTGGTGGTTTTGTGTTAAATGAAGCAAATATCTCGTCAAGGTTTATGCTAGCTGTTCATTCTATGTTTGTATCTGGTGTCCACACCCTGGCTCTAAAAATTGCAAACATACAAAGTGGCTCTGAGCAAGCCACATAACACAATTCCAGCCAATCAGCAACAGGGGGTGTTTGTGCTCATACTGTACATAGCAAAAACGCTCCCTGTTGCTGACTGGCTGAAAGACTCGGGGTGCCACTGTTAGTGTCATTGCTGTGACATTGAAAATCCATGAATTTAGGATAAAAATTTCTATATCTATTTGACATTAAGGCAGTTACTAATACACAAATGACACTTACCATTAACGGCAAATGAACTAGGTGATTTAGCCTTTGATTACAGATCATCTTTCCAGAGCTATAATCAAGCCTCTATTTTTGAACATGACCTCACTGTAGCCTGAACACCTCCTGTCTGATGTTTGAAGTGTAGATGATGTCTGAACCTGCCCAATGTTTCCAACACCTGTATTCTGTATTCTTATAACTAGTGCACTGATGTGTGTGTGATGTATCACCTACATGGCAGTGTGAAGGGCTTGTTGTTGCTCTGATGTTGCTGATCAGAGAATGCATTAAGGGTCTATCTGTCAGTGTTGTTGTGTTTCTGAAAAGCTGCATAGAGGCTAGATGCAGTCTGATTGTTCAGCTTCATATTCACAGTGCTAACTTCTGAAAACTCCAAGTACAGCTACTGTATATCTTTTCAAAGGAAGTGGATGGCAGAGGAAGAAAGAAGGCTAACTTTCAGACATGTAATGCTTAAAGACTGCCAAATATTCAGTACTTTCAATGTGCAGACTCAAAAAGAATGAAACAATATGAGATGTATATGATTACTGCATAATACCATTACAATCATTACATGAATCATTATCAGAATTACAGTCATTTTTCTCTTTTTTTCACCTATTCTAAAAGGTTTGCAGCTTTTACTCAATAATAATTTAGTTTGGTGGGTGGGGGTCAGGTCAGAGACATACTACTGCATTTATTACAGAAAATACAGAGCTTGAATTTGCATATTCAATTGCCATTCCGGACCCTTGACCCTCCTCCTATGGTCAAATCTGAATTATTTTCAAGAGAATAGCACATATTTAATACAATACAAACCTCTAAACTGTGTTTTATATTCGAGACAGCATTTTAAGACAGAAACTCACGGTATTGTCTAATAGAGAATTAAATTTTGCTAAAATTATGCTACATGTGTGGCCAAGGTCCAGGGTTCGAACCCTGTGCCTGACAAGAGCATTTGAAGGGTGATTCCCTCGGGGTGTGCCAGTTTCCTCCCACAGAGACATGCTCATTAGGCTAATTGGACATTCTTGATTGTCCCTAGGTGTGAGAGTGTGTGTGTCTTGGTCCTGGCAAGTTGTTCAGGGTGTATTTGCTTTGCTTTTTACACTTTATTCCTCAAACCTGTGAAAAAAGTTCATGATACAAATTTAGAGCTGCTGTTAGTGTGCACTAAGGATAATAGCATATTTTTGCATGTTTATATTTCGTATTTGTATTTGCAACTGTATTTATGCAGCCAGCAAAAATTATTATATTTGTACTTGAATCAAAGTGGTAATAGATGCAACAAGCTTGTGTTATAAGCATTCTTCAAAAAAAGTACTATTATTATTATTGTTATAATATATGTATATAGCACCACCGCTGCTAACATCACAGTGTACTTTCACGTGTTACGACTCTCGCTGCACATATACTTAACAAAAACATAAATGCAACACTTTAGTTTTTGCTCCCATTTTTCATGAGCTGAACTCAAAGATCTTAAACTTTTTCTCTGTACACAAAAGGCCTATTTCTCTCAAATATTGTGCACAAATCTGTCTAAATCTGTGTTAGTGAGCACTTCTCCTGTGCAGATATAATCCATCCACCTCACAGGTGTGGCATATCAAGATGCCGATTAGACAGCATGAATATTGCACAGGTGTGCCTTAGGCTGGTCACAATAAAAGGCCACTCCAAAATGTGCAGTTTTACTGTATTTGGGGCAGGGATCCAGGGGGACCAGAAAACCAGTCAGTATCTGGTGTGACCTCCATTTGCCTCACGCATGCAACACATCTTCTTCCATGAAGAGAACACCTCTCCAATGTGCCAAATGCCATCAAATGTGAGCATTTGCCCATTCAAGTCGAACTGAAGTCAGGTCAAGACCCCAATGAGGATGATGAGCATGCAGATGATCCTCCCTAAGATGGTTCCTGACAGTTTGTGCAGAAATGCTTTGGTTATGCAAAGCGATTGTTGCAGCAGCTGTCCGGGTGGCTGGTCTCAGACGATCTTGGAGGTGAAGATGCTGGATGTGGAGGTCCTGGGCTGGTGTGGTATGCGGTTGTGAGGCCGGTTGGATGTACTGCCAAATTCTCTAAAACGCCTTTGGAGATGGCTTATGGTAGAGAAGTGGACATTCAATTCACGGGCAACAGCTCTGGTGGACATTTCTGCAGTCCAATGCCAATTGCACGCTCCCTCAAACCTTGCGACATCTGTGGCATTGTGCTGTGTGATAAGACTGCACATTTTAGAGTGGCCTTTTATTGTGGCCAGCCTAAGGCACACCTGTGCAATATTCATGCTATCTACTCAGCATCGTGATATGCCACACCTGTGAGGTGGATGGATTATCTTAGCAAAGGAGAAGTGCTCACTAACACAGATTTAGACAAATTTGTGAACAATATTTGAGAGAAATAGGCATTTTGTGTACATAGAAAAAGTTTAAGATCTTGGAGCTCAGCCCATGAAAAATGGGAGCAAAAACAAAAGTGTTGCATTTATATTTTTGTTGAGAATTCTTATTTACTTTTCAAAGATATTAAATAAATTAAATCAGTTTCTGGAATATTGTTTCTATTGGCATTGGAAGCCAATATTGGTATGTGCACATCTCCAGGACCTTCTTGTTTCCCAGAAAAACTAATATTTTTTTAAACATTTGTGTGAATAAATATCCATACAAACCCACTATTTGTGCTTTGCCAAATACTGTATTGGGATCCAACTCCACCTCTATATTTAGACATTATAATTTTCAAAGAACATAAGTGCTGTTCAGACAGTGTTTTATTGATTGTTTAAGTGAGTTGTGGTATATTGAAGCGGAAAAGGATTTTTATAAGAAGAGAACCTCGTGTATTACAGTTCTCAACACTCATTCTTTATTCTCTTTATTCTGTACATCACTTTGCATACCCCGTATATCTGTGGTAGCACCCTCTATCAGTACTCTTTATTTTTACAGAACACAACATTTCCCCCCCTTTTTTTCCTTCGAAGTACCTGCTTTTTGCAGTAGATAAATGTAATGTAGCATTTTGCTTTGCACATTCTTTGTAACAGAACAAATGATATTAAACCGGTAAAAGAAACATCACTTAACTGTTCTGAACTGGGCATAATGTATAAGAGCCCAACATGTATCAATACTCATATGGAAATTACCAATAACTTTACTTACTCAAACTGAAGGCATTACCTTTAAAGCCTAATATTTTCTTAACTTGAATTCAACTGTGCTTCTTTAACTTTTTAACTAATGAAATCTGCTGGTGGTTTTCTGCTTCGGCTCACGCGAATTTCAGGTCTGCAATGACTTGAGTTGGAGTCTCTATAGAACAGCGAGACAATTTTGAAGCATTCCATTTCCGGTTGTCACTGAGTAGATAAAGTACTTGGACCCACCTTCTTCACAATACTGAGTGGTGCTGAAAATCTGGATTTTTCCTTTATGAACATGGTCAGATTTCCAGACATGCACTGTGTCTCCCATTTTAAAACTTGGCACTTTTGCCCCCCTTCTTGTACTCTTTGCTTTTCTTTTGCTTCAAAGTTAAAGTCTCTTTTACTTTTCTGTGTGATT
Organism: Neosilurus mollespiculum; assembly: GCA_030014195.1. Taxonomy (NCBI): domain Eukaryota; kingdom Metazoa; phylum Chordata; class Actinopteri; order Siluriformes; family Plotosidae; genus Neosilurus; species Neosilurus mollespiculum. The sequence continues at coordinate 9,795,682 of JAQMYF010000015.1, forward strand.
TCACTTTTTGTGAGATGGGAAGAATGTTTAATTTTGTCCCCATCGTTCTGTTCCTCATCAACTCAAATGAGGTTGCTTCGGTAGTAGCATGTGGTGTAGCCCGGTGACTCTGTAAGAATTCTGTTATTGTTTTTTTTCATGGTCTGTGCATTCTTTCAGCACTTTGAATGCATTCCTTCGGTACTCTGTTGAATCTTTCATATGAACCATTAGCTCTCGGATAATACACGCTGGAGTGTATGTGTGATATCTCCCTCTCCCTTAAAAAAGTGTTGAATGCATGAGAGGTGAATTTACAGCCATTGTCAGAGACCAGACATGAGGGGTGTTCCTCACGACTGAACACAGAGGTCAAAAAATGAATAACCACCTCAGTAGTCACAATAGCTACAAATGCCACATCAGGCCATTTGCTATAGTAGTCTATTAGAGTTATGGCATAGCGGCAGTCCCATGGTGCACATTCATAAGGACCTACAGTGTCTATAGCAACTTTTTCCCATGGTCTGTTTGGAAGTTCAACAGGTATAAGCAAGGCAGGAGCAGTTATCGCAGTTTTGTCACTGTACTGACATGAGACGCTCGTAGAAATCAATGTGTGGACCTGCTTGTCCATGTGAGTCCACCAATATAAGTCTCTGTTTGGTGCGCACAATTCCCTGATGTCCCTCATGTGCAAGGTTCACAAGCATAGATCTGAGTGAAAAGGGTGTGATCAAGCAATCAGGGCCTCTCAGTACCAGTGACTTGTCCACAGAGAGTTGATCTCGTACATGAAAGTATGGAGCAACATCAGCTAACACCTTCATTTTGGATTTGAGCCAGCCATTCTGTATGTGTAGTCTAAGTTATGTCAGTTATGGGTTAGCCCCACAAGCATCCCTGAAGTCAGAAAGAGAAATGTATGCATGTAAAGAGTCTTTAAAAATTGTAGCAACAATGTCAGGCTAATCAGTCACATCTCCAGTATCAGGTAATGGTAGCCTTGATAAACAGTCTGCAGTTACATTAGTTTTACCTGGTCGGTAGGCAACATCATACATAAATCAAAGCAATCGGGCTGACCAGCGTGCAATTCGCAGAACTGTACGTCCAGCACCCTTTGATGTCAGCAAAGTTGTTTGCTAGGGCTTGGTGATCTGTGCAAAGGACAAAGTGACATCCCCACAAGTAGATTCGCCATTTTTCTATTGCCCAAACACATGCAAGTGCTTCTCTCTCCATGGCAGAATATTTACTTTCAGCATTAGAAAGAGTTCTGGAAGAAAAAGCGACTATCCTCTTGGTCTTATCGAGATGACGTTGTGTGAGTACACCACCAAGTCCATAATTAGAGGCATCTGTTGTCACATAAGTGGGCAACTTTGGATCATACAGAACTAAAGCAGAACTATCAGCTAACAGCATTTTAATGTCTGTGAAACTGGACTGAGCAGCAGATGTCCATTCAAGTATGGTTTCAGAAGATTCCTTTAAGACAGAACGCAGCAGTTCTACAACAGTAGCAAAATCTTTATTGAATTTACTGTACCAAGTTGCAAGGCCACGAAATGACCTTAGTGAAGTTGTGTCATGTGGAGCTGGAGCATTCATCACTGCTGTAAGTCTGTCTGGGTCTGGCTTAAGTTGATCTTTGGAAATGATAAGGCAGAGGAAACGCAGAGAGCTTTGGTTGAACTTACATTTCAGAATTTTTAGTTTCAGTCCCATATCATTCAGGATGTGAAGCACCTTGCGTAGATTGTAATCATGATCCTGTTGAGTGATGCCAAAGCAGATTACATCATCAAGGTACACCTGTACTCCTTGTACATCGGCAAGAAGGGTAGACATCATCTTTTGAAACGCCGATGGATCTGATGCAAGACTGAATGGAACACTGCAGAAGCAAAAAAGTCCATCATGTGTAATGAACGCAGATAGGTCTCTACTGTCAGGAAGCAACATCAATTGGTAATAAGTAGAGGCAAGGTCGATAGTGGAGAAAACTGTGGCACCTCTGACTCAGTGAACAACTCTTCCCTGTGTGGTAATGGGTAACAGTCAGTAATAATTGCTTTGTTAAGCTCTCTGAGATCAACACAGACTCTAGGTTTTCCTTCATCTTTCTTTTGGGTTACTACTTTTGGGGAAATCCAGGGTGAAGCATCAATGCGCTCAGTACCAATACCAAAATGCTTTCTTCTTGTAACTGTTTTAGCTCATCTGTCACTGCCTGCCTTACAGAAAATGGAAGCCTCCTCCTCAGTTTTTGTTTTACTGGAACAGCATCTGGTTTGATTTTTATTTTTATGCACAAATTCTTTAGCACATCCAATTTCTTTAACTTCAATTTTAGGTGCGGCTTGCTGTGATGTACCTAGAGTTGGAAAGCTCATTTGTAGTGGGTGGAGTGCATGAACTAGTAGCAGGGTCAGCAGAGCAAATAGTAAGAACTTTGTCACCATAAATCTGCATTTTAAAAGATGTAAAGAAGTCTAGGCCAAGAAGAGCAGTGACTGATTTAACAATAACAAATCTGCCCTTAGCAGAATGTCCATCATAAATCACAGTGGCATGCATGTATCCTCTAACAGGTATTTTCTCTCTGGAGTACGTTAGCAGGTTCATTGTTGGCTCAGAAAGAGGGCGTGTAGGAAATTATTTGTTTTAAATATTCTCAGGAAAAATGGAAACGGATGATCCTGTATCCACAATTAATTAAACATCATGCAAATGATAATTTGCAGTCACATGCACAGTGCAGATCCTTATCCTTCACTGTCAGTTCATTTATGGTTGCTTCACGTACCTCCTTTTGAGTAGACCGACAGACTTTTTTTAGACTTTCCACAGCAGACATATATGTAATACCTGTGTCTGACAGTGTGTACAACAGTCTTTGTCCCTCAGTACCAAGCATGTTTTCTTTCCTAGGGCCAGCTATCCCCGAGGGCACAGAAATGGCCATCTTTGTCGCTAAAATGTGGTGTATTGAAGCTGAAAAGGGTTTTTATAAGAAGAGACGCACCTCGTGTATAACAGTTCTCAACACTCACTCTTTATCCTCTTTTTTTTTTTCACATCACTTTACATACCCCGTATATCAGTAGTAGCACCCTCTGTTATAACAGGACACAACATGAGTGTGTGAGTGTGTGCTTATTTGTAACATTGAACTTAAGCATATTTTCACATGAAAATATCTTTACTTAAATCAGTTTTTCCCCACTTTTAGAAAACCAGGACAATTGTCTTTTAGCTAGTTGCCCTGTAATGAACTGACCCATTCAGTGGGTATTCTCACCTTACACCAAGTGTTCTTTTGACAGGCTCCTGATCCACCAGAATGAAACAATTACTTCAAATCAACAAGAATATAAATAACATAATTTACAGACAATGCTACATATAAGCTACAACATTATAACATGAATAAGTGAATGAATCATTCTGGTGCTACTCCCAACAGTATCCATGATATTCCTTAGTTTAGGTTTCATTTTGTTTATAGAAGTTTAAATAGTAACTGTGGTAGAAAGTTGTAATTTGGGCAGATATCACATGGCCACCAGGGAGAGGCATAAGCTTGCACATGCCCCCTCTGTGACATGAAATGCTGTCACCTGCCTCTTTACAAACTGCTGCGGATGCGTATTTGGAGGCGACCTAACAAACTTGGAGGGAAAACGCTATCTGCCCCCTCTTACGAATGAGCTCACAGATGCCCATGATTGGCTGGTGATCGCTGTGAGTGACAGGGAAGTGAGCATATGCCGTCCATCCTTCCGCTTGAGAACTGGGCCAATTAGTTCCCATGGACTCCTGGTCACGGATGGCTGCAGCATCGACCGGGATTCGAACCAGTGATCTTCAGGTTGATAGTCGTGCACCTTGTTGAGCACTCGGGAGCTGGGGATGCTGGAGTTTTTTGAGATGGCGTCAATGTGTCATGTCATTTTCTGAACTGCTTTATCCTTAATTAGTGTCGACACTGGGTAGCTCACCAGACCATTGCAGGGCAACACATGCACACACAACCATTCTCACACACCTTCACACCTATAGGCAATTTGGAATAGCCAATTATCCTAATATGGATGTCTTTCGACTGTTGGAGGAAACTTGGGTACCTGGAGGAAACCCACACAAGAATAGAGAGAACATGTAAACTCCCAGTCCATTCTTGCTGTGAGGCGAAGTGCTAACCACTATGTCCCGGTGCTGCCCCAGTATTTTATATGGATGTTAATATCATATGTAATTGCTGTTTTATTAATTTTTAAGATACCTGCTAATCCTGATACATACACCATATACATTAGAAGAGCAGTGGGTGACAAATATCAAAATACAGATGTTTAATATGCTAGCAGCATCTTTAGGTATATATCTCTGGGCTACTGTTATCATAGACACTGGGTGTGTGTTTAGAGTTGGATGAGAGATTAAGACACAGGACACACAGATCTGTTGTAACACTCCTCTAGCTATTAGGTCCTGCTGTGGCAGGCTGCTGCTCCTCCCCCCGCTGTGCCCTGATAGACTGTGCCATTATCTGCCCGGAGAAAGAGAAGAGAGAGAAGCGAAAGAGAGAAAATGAGCAACCCGAACTCAGCGAGAAATTGTGGAGAGCCATCCAGGAAACAAGTTAAAAAATTTTTTTTAACTGCTGCATCTTTCTGGTCATCACTGAGTAAACTTGTGCTTTAGACAGTATGAAAACTCATTACATGCCTTGTTGATGTAAATGTGAGTCATGGAGATATAATGGTTGGCACTTACAGCACCTGGGTTTGCGTCCTGTGGTCAGCGAGGGTGTCTCTGCGTGGAGTTTTCATTGTGGGTTTCTTCTAGGTGCTCCCCTTTTTCCCCCAACAGTCCAAAGACATGCACATAAGGCTAACTATTGCAGATAGCTCCTAGGTGTGAATGTGAGTGTGAATGGATGGTTATCTTAGAGGGTTTGCATCAGGAAGGGCATCCGGCCGTGAAGATCCTGCCAAAACTAATTGATGCATTGACTACAAAATGAAGAAGAAAATGTTGTTGCAGTATATAGCATGACACATTAAGGCTTGTAATGCTCAATTTTAGTGACACGGTTCTTGTATTAGAGTGTTTAAAGTATTGCTTAGGGTATTGTCTAATTTTATTTTGTCTAATTTAGCAATTGTCTAATTTTATCAGAGTGATGGAAAACACAACCCACAAATCATTCTGTAAAGAATTAAAGAAATATATTTGAAATTAAAAATGGGTTGTATAGATCAGAAAAATAATTATCTGAAATATTATTTTACACTATTTATTTATGTATTTATTCATTCATTTTCCAAACCGCTTAATCCTAATTAAGGCCGCAGGGAGGCTGGCGCCCATCTCAGCCGGCTCTGGGTGAGGGCAGAGTACACCCTGAACAGTAACAAGCTGACGGCAATGCAGCCTACTCTTAACGAAAATCAGCAATGGTTCTTTCACATGCCTCTCGCCATAGACAGTGAGAGACATGGTCGGCATTTGATAAACCAGTTAGCTGCACTGGGGAGACAGCAGTAACAACCCGTTGATAGTAGGGCTTGAACCGCCGACCTTGGGCACCCTACCACCGGACCTCCACTGCCCCTTTATGTATTTATTGATTTGTTTGTTTTTTAGTCCATAAAATAAACCTGGGTCAACATGGTGGCTTAAATGTGAACACATTGACCTCACAGCAAGAAGGTTCTGGGTTTGAGTACTGGGGTCAGTAAAGGTATTTCTGTGTGGAGTTTGCATGTTCTCCTGCTAGGGTGGGTTTGCTTCACAGTTTAAAGACATGCACATTTGGCTAAATGGCTGTTCCAAATTGCTTCTCGGTGTGAATGGGAGTGTGAATTGTTGTGTGTGCATTGCCCTGCAATGGACTGGCAAGCTGTTCAGGGTGTACCCAGTCTTTGCCCAGAGTCAGCTGAGATAGTCTGATTCTGCCAGCAATCCTAGTAGTAGGTTTTTTAAAGGGCCGCCGTCTCTATTTTTTGAGGCGGCTAACGTCGTTTAACATCTGCCGGACACTGCTTGGGATGTTCTATGAGTCTGCAGTGGCCAGCGCTATCCTCTATGCTGTTGCATGCTGGGGCAGCAGGCTGAGGGTTGCAGACACAAACGGACTGAACAAACTGATCCGTAAGGCCAGTAACGTTGTGGGAATGGAGCTGGACTCTCTGACGGAAAGGCGAATGTTGTCCAAAATAAAGACAATCTTGAGCAATACCTCTCACCCGCTTCACAACTCACTGATCAGTCACAGGAGCACGTTCAGTGAGAGACTCATACCACCTAAATGCTCCACTGAACGACACATGAAATCATTTCTACCTGTGGCCATTAAACTGTACAACTTCCAGCAACTTTAACCACTGTTAAACACTTACATTTTGCACTACATTTACATTCTACTGTTTATCATATTGATAATACTGTACATATTACTCACTGACAGGATTCATTCTGTATCTGTTTATATAGATATTAGTAACTTATAATTTTAAATAAATAAGTTTTAAAAAATTAAGTTTGTTTTGCTTTGTGTTTCCCCTAGTATACTTTTGCTTTCTTACTTTACTTTTGTTGTTTTTGCAATTAGCTCCAGCACTAGCTGGACTTGAAGTGCAGCACTCACCTGACCGGCCACAGTGTCATGGTTAAAATATGTAAATATTAACTAGAAAAATCTCGTTTTAATTTGCTTTTCATTGTTTCCACTTAGCATATAGTTAAACTCTTAAACAGATTTAAAGAGACACTGCGTCCGACATAATATAAAATTTAAAAAAAAGGAGTAAAAATGTTGTTTTAGTGTGCTTTTTTTGCTCGCGTACTCATGGAGTATATACTAAAACAATTGTGCACCTCAGGTTTGTCACGGTCACGTGGCACTGTCATGCTTTCAAAAAGGAAAAAAGTAACCATAAAAATCTTGGTTTAGTTCATTTTTCTAATGTTTCAGAGTAATATATACTTAAACTTTAATTGGGTTTAAAAACAGGCTATCACACATTGCTTATGCTCTGCTTGCAGAGTGCACAAAGCTCACCTGCCTAAGTCTACCATTTTTAAAATAAGTAAAAGAAACCTATACTAACATTGTTTTGTTTTCTTCATGTTTTCATGTAGTACATACGGTACTAACACTGAATGGGTTTAAAAAGACAACGTTAGCTACACAGAGCGTATGGGGATCACCTGACATGCCTCTATCATGAATAACATATTAAAATAAAATATATAATTGAAAAAAACAATAAAAATCTTGATTTATGATCTTGTGGAGCATATACAAAAAAAGGTATTCGCTTCAGGCTCGGTGATGCTGTTGGATTGAATTGCCATTCCATCTTGGGAACTACTCAGTGACATGCGCCTTGCCTTTAGTGAATAATTGTACTGTAACATCCTGTATTTTACAAATTATTAGAGATGTTAAATTCTGCAGCCACAGTGTAAGAACATTTTCCAGCAGAGGCTGTACTGACATGCATACTAACGCATGATGTGGTCATTTATTTATCATGTAAGCAAATCCATATTCTTTAGCTGACTATTTTGTAACCAATTTATATTTTCATTTTTTCAGCAGTGATGGTCGGGTGTCCACATAATTTTGGCCATATAGTGAATTAATACAGCAGCATTAAGTAAATAGTTTGTGCATCATACCTCTAACTGATCTGCTAGTTCCTGCTCTAGAGTCAGAAGAGTGTCACGAATCTGCATGATCTCAGTTTTGATTCTGTCCTTCAACGCATTGTGGTTTGCTGCCTGCAGAATCTCAACCATCACCTACAGTAGAACCAAATACATTTGCATTAGTTATATGAGTGGCATTAAAAGCCATTACAGTTATTGTCAGCTGTCTGCCTATGGCAGGTTTGAAAGGAAATCCACCTGTCTTCTAGACCGCTCAAAGTCAGCTACTATTTGAGCTCCTCTCTGCTGATTGTCAGCTATGGTCTTTTGGAAACCGGAGAAGAAGCATTCCACCTCATTCTGCCTTTTCACTTGCTGGGTTAAACCTGCTTCAAAAATCTGCATACATAATGCCTCCAACTGTGTCTGATATGTTTAAATTCAGTTTAGGTAGATGTAATGTGAAGTACTTCTAAGATAAAATAGAATCTTAATTTCAAATTGGTCCATTTCCTATTGATTGAATGAAAGATGATGAAAGATTGGATGACTTATGACTGAACATCACAGTTAATGAACATATAACAACTGTATTGCCATTTGAGTGAATGGGGGTGAGCTAAATAGCTTTGTTCCTGTTTGGAGGTGGCGTTATGCTGCATGCTCGACTATCTATGAAGACTAATTACATCATATTTAGCATATGTGTGTTTAAGCTACAACAATGAAATAACATTTATGCTTCCATGTCTTTTGTTAGCAAAAATTTACCAAGCTAACTGATGAGTGATGTATATTAGCAAATTGGAGCAAACTGTACTGTCAACATTATAGACTTAACAACCTTATACCTCACACTAGATTGAGCTGAAGTAAGTACTTGTATATACTGTAAACTATACAGGGTTTCTATGGCTTAAAGCATGTTAGATTTGAGACTTTTTGATACTTTAGTCTTAGTATTTTTTCCTGCTCAGAGCTCAGAAAGTATGCTTCTTTTTCATCCTTCATTTTCTGAAGCACTTAATCTTAATTAGGGTCACGGGGAGGCTGGCGCCCATCTCAGCTGACTCTGGGCGAGGGCAGAGAACACCCTGGACAGTTTGCCAGGCCATCTCTGCAGAAAGTAAGTTGTGTTTATATATCCTTATTAATATGATGATGGAATAATAAGAAAGTTAAAAGTAAAATAAGGATATGATTCCAGCAGTATAGAAACTCCAGGAAGGTGTGTCATCTTTGAAGCCTCATCATCATTTACAAACAGGCTGTCAAATAGATGAGGCCCATTCAAATATCCCACAAATGCATCCTACAACAGACAGTAGACGAAAAGGATTTCATTATTTAGTAAGCTATTATTCTGTAAACATGAGCAATGCAGTTAGCCTGTTTATCCTAATCTGTGCAGAGATAGCAGAGATGCAACTTTGCAATATGAACAATATCATTGTTATAGTACAACTGGACAGTTAGGGATGAAAAAATCATTACAGGTTTGCTAAAAATCGTAATGCTACCATTTAACATTTCTTAAATACATATCACACAGGAAATGATGAAATGTATCCCACCAGTGTCTACCTGCAAGCTTGCGAGTGTTGAGCCAGTTATTCAGCTATTTGGGGATGGGATGGCAGGAGAGAAATAGGAGCTTGACAAATTACATATTCAGAGATATTTATGATGGGCTAAATATGTTGCAGAAAGTGAAAGCAGGCATAAGAGAGAGTGAGAAAGAGAAGCCATGTTTCCATTAAGCTGCTGAATACACAATTTGAGTAAATGAGTGATGCCACTTGAAAAAATAATAATTAAAAAAAACTGTAATATTGCAAAAATGTTACTTGCATAAGGTTGTTTTCTTTTCTTTTTTTAAAGAAATTTTTAAAACAAACAATGTTTTCATATTAAAATTATATGACATGACATGAGGAGCAAATGGAATTGTTACCTTTCTGAAATTAGAGCGCTCTGCTAGAGATACGAAAAACTGTTATGAAGACAAAAACCAACTTTAACCAAATACTATCATTTAAAGGAAACACAAACCATTAAAAATTGCATCTTATGAACAATTTATATGGTACAAAACTCAACAGAAACCTGGCCAGAGACAGAGAGAGATGCAGGATACTACCGTTCTCTCTCTCTCTCTCTCTCTCTCTCTCTCTCTCTCTCTCTCTCTCTTGGAAGCAGGACACATGATTGTTGAATTATGATTCAATTATGATTGGTCGTAAGTTCAATTAAGAGTAGTCTTAAGTCTGCCCAAGGTCTACCATGTAATGTCAACACCACCTGTTGTAAACAATATCTGAGCTGCTGTCTTCTCTCCTAAGCCAAGAAATAATGGTGGCGTACGCTTATATACTTGGCCTTGAGTGGATTTGGGTGTCTTCGAATGCTCTTTTGGAGATCATACCTGCTGCGCTGAACTGCTATTGTTTTTCACTCTGACTGAATAACGTGTTCCTGAACCATTTTTTTTGAACTGCTAAACAATTTGCTTATTTTGTCTAATTTGATTGAATAAAACTGCTCTTAATTTTAAATCCATGTCTCCTGTTGAATTGACCTGTCTGCCACTACACTCTCTCTCTCTCTCTCTCTCTCTCTCTCTCTCTGTCTGTCTCTCTGTCTCTCTGTCTCTCTCTCTCTCTCTCTCTCTCTCTCTCTCTCT
>JAQMYF010000015.1:9859178-9888052 GCA_030014195.1 Neosilurus mollespiculum
TTTTTTTTATTAAGGGCAGAGAAAAACCCGACAGAAGAACAAAGAGCGAAAGAGGGATGAGAAAAGTAGAGAGAGGAAGAGTGAGAGAAGGACCATGAACAAAGAGCAGCCTCTTGGATTGGCCCTCACTCACAGAGGAAGCCAAGTTGTTTTGTGGACGCTGTTTTTGGGAGCGTTTAAATCTGTCGAGTGTAAACAGACGGAGCTGTCCTAACGGAGGCCCGTTAAAGAAAGGAGAAAAAAAAAAAACGGCAGGCCCATTTTCTTCAAAGTGGCGGCGGAGAGGCGTTGAGAGAGGAGGGAGGCTGCGTGTTTGTGCACTGAATCAGGGCTGCGCTGCAGATTTTTGTCTGGCGAGGCGAATCTCTGGAGGCTAGAAAATAATTTGGTCACGGCTGTGGGAGGTTGCTGGGGTGGGGGGTTTGTGGAGGAGGCAGGGTTTCGGGCGTCTCACGGCGGTGAGAACACGCTTGACACTTCATTCCTTTCCAGTTAATGCGGCACGGACTGAGGGCAGTTAACCCTCCACCTTCCTGGAAGCCTGAGAGTCAGGGTTTGATTTTTTTGCCTGGTCTTAACAGGGGACCGGGTAACTTCTGCCCTTCTGGCATATAAAAAGACTTGTTGAAGAGTCTGGAAAACATGCAGGCCTGAACATGAACTTTATTTATTACTGTGGGCCGGATATGTCTTTAGGTGTATGTTAATGTGAATGAAAACAAAGGCATCATGCATAAAACAACTTTTGAATGGGAGTTCACAGCAGATGTTTGAATTAGTAATATCATTTATAGAAGAGTGGCAAGACTTATTCAAGATTTCATTAGATTAGAAATCTGCTTACGTTCACTTACTACTACCAAGAATTCGAAAATACCCTAAAAAACTCATCCTGTGCATTTATGGCAGCTGCACAACTGGTATAGTTTGGACTAGACTAGCCAAACATGATTAATGGTTTGTTTAGGGCTTTTTGAACTACTTGTGTTGTCGGTGCGCCAGTCATGTGGGACTTTCCTTCCAAGATCAAGTAGAAAGTCAGTGTCCATTGACCATGTCCAAGCAGCGTGACCACTTACGTTCTGCCTCTCATGTGACTCGGCCGAGACGGAGCCTGTGGCGAGAACAAAGGCACAATGGCTTGCTCTACTTTCCTAGTCCAACCACGCCACTCCTGCTGCAGGTGGACACTCTGGCGCGCGTAGCAGCCATCAACCCAGATTTTTGTTGTGTGGATCTATGAAGACGTACTTGTGTGTGCGTGGATGTGTGTATTTGGCTGGTGAGCAGGGAGTTAATGCAGCAGGTCTGTGGCAACCATCCTGCCCCTCAGCCAGATTAATCATGCAGGAGAGATGCAGCAGGCCTCGTTCTTTCCGCCTGGGGGCCGAGCTGGGCCCGCATGCTTCCCCTATCACATGGCTCAGGCCTTCTCTTTTCTCTTTCCTCTATCCAGGGAGGAGAATAAGAGCAAAAGCCCCCAGAACAGCAGACATTTCTTCATTTCCTATTTCTGCTGTCCCTTTTTTCCTTCATCTGTGGGCGTCAGGAGATAGAGGCAGGCGGAGAAAAACAGAGGCGTCCATCTCCCATGCGTGCCGACAACAACAACAGCCCCTTTTTATCTCTCATCGGACGGCACGGTCGGTGATGGCCAGGCTGAGAGAGGGAGGAGGAGGAGGAGGAGGAGTAAGGGAGGGGGATGAAGGGGGCTGCCAACGGCCTCCCGTACTCTTCTGGAAACAGCTCGCCAACGTCTCCGTGCGTCAGAGAACAGCCGCTGTCATTGTTGCTCTCCCAAGCACGGGACTCAGATCCAACTCTCATTCAAGCGTGCATGTGCGTGTGTGTGTGTGTGCTTGTGTGTGTCTGTATGTATGTGTGTGTGTGTGTGGATTGATGGTGAACTGAAGGACAGTTCTGATGATCTGCGAGTTGTCACATTTTACTTCAGTCCACTAACCCTAGTGAATCTTGCATTTTCAGCAGCATGAGTACACGAGTACGTGTAGTGCAAGCTGGTTCGTACCCGGTAACAATCAGTCCTTTTGCATAAACAATACACAGATGACTAATTACAGATGAATAATCAGATAAACAAGCTTAATCATGGACAACAAGACGTAATGCTAATGATGCTGAGATCAGTTCTAATTAGCGTTACCGATCTAAACAGTGAAAATAATCACACTATAAACATCTGCACACCATAGAAATCATATGCTGACATTTTAATTGCTATTAAAGGAACACTCCAGTATAAGACACATGTATGTAGTGCAGCCTGGAAAAGTGTTTCACATGGGGAAATTTTGACATTTTCTACTATACATAGTTACCCACAGTGGTGCTTGAAAATTAGTGAACCCTTTAGGATCTTCTATACAGTATTTCTGCATAAATACGTTCTGCATAAAAACATCATCAGATTTTTACACAAGTCTTAAAATTAGATAAAGAGAACCCAATTAAATAAATCAGACCAGATACTACTTGGCCATGAACTGTTTGAGGAAAACTATCCATTATTATATATCTGGTCATGGAAAAACTGTGCGAACCTTTGCTTTCAGACCACTTTGTGCAGCAAAAAAAACATTACTGGTGATTAAATTGATTAGTCCTGCACATTGGCATGGACTTCATTCACAACAGCTTGAACTCTGACGTGCTGATGGGTATCCTTGAATAAACTCCTTACAAAACATTGGATTAAAATCAGGACTTTGAATTGGCCATTTCAAATCATTATCCTTTACCTGTTAGGAACTTAAAAGTTAAAGAACCCTGGGTTCCTTTGTGTCTTCATGAATCATTTCACTTCTTGCTCTTGGAGTAATCTTCTTGGTCGGCCACTTCTGGGGTGGGTAGCTTCAATTTCCTCCATCTGCTCGATGATCGATTGGCCCGAACTCTTAAAAGATATGTCTTTGGACTGTGGGAGAAAACCAGAGTACCCGGAGGAAAGGCATGCAAGCATGAGTAGATCATCAAACTCCAAACAGAAATGACCTCACTGAGCCCGGGACTTGAACCCAGAACCTAATTCCTGTGAGGCAGACTTAACTTAATTAGCCATATATCTCTTTTTTTCCACTAACGCAATTTTTAAACGTGACTGAAACTCTGTTTCAGCGTGATCTTTGCAGAAAAGTTTAAAAGTAAATAAAAATTTCTAACTTGTTTTGGTGAAATATATCTATGTTATGTCCGCTTGCCAGAATTCAGTCACAGTGACATCTGACTGGTTTTCCCTAACCACCATATGTCATGTAATATAGTATCCTGTAATACCTTTTGACAGAATTTTCTTTTCTGCATGCAGTGATGTCTAGAGACCACAAAAACCTCGTATGTATTATGCAAATATGTCAGGGAACCTTTGGAACCCCCTATGCAATCACTCAGCCTTGACTGCTAGCAAATGATGTATAGTGTAATAGGTAATACAAGATAACACTGGTCTGTATGAAAACCATAACAATTTGAAGAATGCATTCCCAAGTGGAAACTCTAAAGAAGCAAAAGCTAAAGGCATTTTTTACTATTCAACTTTGTAATAAATGGTTAGCAAAAATCATAATGACCCAACAATCATAGAATGCATGTCATTACCTCCACCAAAGAGGGTATGTTTTACCTTCAGTTTGTGAGTTTGTTAGCAGGATTATGCAAAATGTTTTTGAGTATCCCCCCACCCCATTTTGTCCCCTAATTTGGTCATATTCAATTCCCACCCTTCAAGCCTTCCCTATCACATGACCACCTATCAAATGACCACCACCAACCAGGGAGGGATGTAAGCATTCACATGCCCCCTCCATGACATGCGATGCTACCACCTGCCTCTTTTTCGAACTGCTGCGCATCCGTGTCTTGGGGCGACCTAACACACTCGGAAGGAAAGCGCTATCCCCCCCATACGGATGAGCTCATAGACGCCCTTGATTGGCTGGTGATTGCTATGAGTGACAGGGAAGTAAGCATATGCCATCCTCCCGTGAGAGCTCAGCCATGGAATGCCGGTCAAGGATGTCTGTGGCATCAACCCGGATTCGAACTTGTGATCTCCAGATTGATAGTCGCGTCAATGCGCCACTGAGGACTTTAATGAAATTTCTGTCAGAGGTGCAGTGATCTGCATAGTGGGGATGGGGTAATCTGTAAACTAAATGGGTTATATAGACCTGGACAGAATATTACGGACAGAGTGAAGTATGGTGGTGGCAGTATCATGCTGTGGGGATGGTTTTCATCATCAGGGACTGGGAAACTAGTCCACATTGAGGAAATTATGAATGGTTCATATAAAATGGTTAAATAAAAGTTCCATCTATTTTAATGCCAAGGTGGAGCGAATACTTTTTGCAGCCACTGTGTGTGTGTGTGTGTGTGTGTGTGTGTGTGTGTATTTTTATTCAGGCTGGAATTTTCTGTGAAACGTGTTATTAGCAAACTTATACAAGTAAATATGCATATATCTGAACTATCAGTATTTGGAAGTAATGTCTGGCTGCCAATATAACTGACTATCTTATGTACAGTCTCCCACTCTCACGCTCATTCTTTGTTCTGTGTATTTTTAAATACAGCAAGCAGAGGGCAACCAAGAGGACACACAACTTAAGGCAAGTAAAGATCTATTCATAATTTTCATGACCCATACCATTATTATTATGGAATATTTATGGAATATAAAGAAAAAAACAAAAATACTAATAAAATAAATAAATAAAAAAGACACTTAGCTCAGACAGTGCACATAAACTGAGAGATTTTCTTTAATATGGCTATAAAGTGAATCACAAATTATTTCCATACACCTCCAGGCAAAATAATACACACTCTCACTCACTTACTCTCTCTCTCTCTCTCTCTCTCTCTCTCTCTCTCTCTCTCACACGTGCGCACACGCACACGTGCGCACACGCACACACACACACACACACACACACACACACACACACACACACACACAAATATTTCTTATCCTTTCATTGTGAGGACATTCTAATAATTATTAATGCATCCAATAAATATTATGCCTAAAACTATATATTCCCATAACCATGACATTATTACCCAAAATCTTTTGGTAGTCTTTAAACTATTTCTTATTTTATTTTGGAGACCAGGTAAAGGTCCCCACATTCTCAAAACTGACAGGTGTTCCTATCCATGTACTGACATCTACTCCCCAGCAAGATCTAAGATACATACATGCCCACACACACTCACCAAATTTACCAGTCCGGTATGAAAAAAAAAAAAAAAACCTTCCCAGATGCTTTGGAGGATTCTAATCATTTTATTGCTGAACTGTGAGCATTGTTCACAAAGACAATATCTAACACTCAACCTCACATAAAATCACTCAAGTCATCAATCCATACAGAGAAACAATAAACAACAACCCTCTCAATGGTGCAAACGTAACACAGCAGAAAAAACAAGTGCAATCAAATATTATCCTCCCACAGTAAACTAGTAATGGTGAAAGAACATATCAAAGATGCCTGACATCTAAATGGCGAATAATTGGATTATAAAAGTTAGAAGAAAAGGAGCTTGGATTGCCATGTGCAGGTAGAAGTTAACTTTGTACAGACAGATAGAATTGAATTGAGCAAAAGAGAATCAGGAACAAATATTACAACTCTTACACTTTTAAGGTTAAATAATAATAATAATAATAAAAAATAACTACTGCTGATGTCATACAGTAAAGGATTTTCAAATCTTTGACCTTGGAAGACCTTCATGGTATAAAGTAGTACCACTGTGCTAATAAAACATACAAACAAACACACAATAAAAACCAGCACGTTGGTCCAAACTGGGCATTCAACTAGCATGGCCATTAAGGATTATTGATTCCATTAATTTTTTATTTTTTATTTTTATTTTTTGCACCAGCCTGGGATTAATGCTGCAAACCAAGGGAAGCAATAAATCTTAATGGCCATGCTGCTTGACTATCAAAATGCTGGTAAATCTGGTCTTGCTGATGCAGTTACCATGGTCGTGCAACCATTATACATTATGGCGAGCTTAGTCATAACCTGCAATGCTAATATACTGTATATACATTCATTTGTTTGACAAACTGCTTAATCCAACTAGGGTCATGGGGAGGTCAGAGAATATCTCATCTGACCATGGATGTAGGCAGGGTATGCCCTGAACAGCTCGCCAATATATCGCTGGGCTAACACATTCACCTTCACCCCAAGGGGCAATTTAAATCAACCAATTATTCTAATCTACATGTCTTTGAAACAATATAACAATATATACTGTGTGTGTGTGTGTGTGTGTGTGTGTGTATATATATATATATATATATATACATTGTGTGAATATATACAGTATATGCGTTCATATACAGCACAGGGAAGAGCCAGGAGCATTGTAATCCAGCACAGTATATATATTGGTCCAAAGACATGCACATAAGAAGAAGTGGTTGTTTTAAATTGCCCCTTGGGGTGAAGCTGTATGGTTGTGTATGTGTTGGCCCTGCGGTGGATTGGCGAGCTGTTCAGGGCATACCCTGCCCTCACCGAGGGTCAGCTGAGATATTCTCCAACCTCCTCATGACCCTAGTTGGATTAAACTGTTAAAAAATAGTAGTTAAAAAAATGGAGATTTCCGTGTGGAGTTTGCATGTTCTTCCAGTGCTTGTATGGGTTTCCTCTGGTACTCCAGTTTCCTCCCACAATCCAAAGACATGCGCATTAGGCTAATTGGCTGTTCCGAATTGCCCCTAGGTGTGAGTGTGAGTGTGAATGGCTGTTAGTGTGTCGGCCCTGCGGCGTGGGCTGAGATAGGATCTAGCCTACCCATGACCGGAGTAGGAATAAGTGGTTTGGCAAAAAGTAAGAGAGTTAATACTGTCCACACTCTGTGACACAGAATCATGACTCGATGATAGTTTATAAATGTACAATTCTTTAAAGGTGCACTGTGTATGTTTCGGTGAATTGCAAACAACTGAATGGTCATCAATTAATCCTTCCTTATCAGGCAGGCATTAGAATGTCCGGTCGCCATCAGGTGCCCATAATTTAATTCCAAGGACTTACATTCACACTGCTTTGCTTTCACTCTGGCTACATTTTATATATATATATATATATATATATATATATATATATATAAATCATATCCGATGCATGCAAAAGAAAAAACATATTTCTAGGAACTATTTATGGTAAAACATGTCAACTGACTGGTTATTAAAATGTAGACTTCGGTGAGCATATCAAGAAATAATTAGCTGACTAATTCATGCACTAATGACTGGTAATAATTTGCCATTGATGCACAATAGCACTGAATTTTGTTAGTGACTCCCCATGTAGAGGAGTCATGATTTTCTTTCTTTTAACACCTTGTCATGGTGCTGTTTATTCCATTTCCCTGACTGAGAAATGTCTGACTCTGGCTGTGATGAATAAATGAATATTGCAACTTGATGCAATCAGACAGTAAATGAGAAACCTTGATTAAGCAAATGACATTAATCACGCAAGCAGCGATTAATCAAGGATGCAGCATCAAGGATGCCCACTCACACACGCACAAACACAAACACGCACACACACATGCCACTGAGGAGAAATGCCACATACTTGAAAACAGTGATGACAAATGTCTTAATCTGTGGACTGGGAGCCCCTGGCACTTTCAGATAAATGTCCTGAGGTTCTCCTGGAGCCTGCGGTGCATTAAAACATAATAATCAGCTTATTTATTTGAGTAATTTACTTGCCAATTAAAAGAATACAAGAACAGGCCGCTTCAGCAGAGCAGTTTAAATGAATCATTAGTGCACCAAATATTAGTGAATTAATAAAGCGCGTCCTCTCAGTCTCGATTTTGGTTGGCTGATTAGTCTGAAAGGTGAAGTGTGATTGGCTCACCGTGGCGATGACGTGGCAGATCACATTGGGGTCGCTGCAACGCACCTGGAGCCTGGAACAAGCATCTGTGTGTGTGTGTAAGTGTGTGTTACAGAGAACAAATGAGGTGCTTAGATCAGTAATGGTGAGCAGGACAGCACTGGGTAAATGTGTATATGGTAGAGAGAGACAGACATAGAAACAGAGCAAAAGCAACTGTGTGCGTGTGTGTCTCTGTGTGTGTGTTGAAACAGTTGTAAGGCTGATAATGAGCAACACCTGGTGTGCCGGGTTCAGCAGGAGGCAGCCGGATGGCTTTCTTAAAGAAGGAGAGCTCCGGTTGATGGAAGCGAAAGGTCTGGTTCACTATGTGGGGAGTCGGTTCCACTCTCACTTGGCAGATGGCCAGTGGTTGACTGTCCGATCCTCGGAAAAACACCTGTGCATCGAGTAGAAACAAAACAATTCATAAACTCCTCTCAGGAGGCTGACTTGTAAAGAACGGTTACTACTTATTCACTAATTAGTAACAGACTTCCTGTTGCAAACTTTAAGACCAATCTTTTTTTAGCTTCATCACTCAGCTATCCCTGTCATGCTGCCAATAGGACGAAATCTCACATGTCTTTAGGGCAAAGATGCTAAATAACGGTTTCTATAGTAACAGCTCATTCACAGGGACTCAATGTATTTAAAAGCTGCCTTTCCATGGACACTTTGCCTTGGTGCAATGGCCTGTGTAAAAACAATTTGTTTGGGATCAACCTGACACCAGTGGGTCAACCAGTTTGACAACCAGTCTGAACACAATTGGTGTCAAAAAGCAGGGTGTCCATGTGCATAATAGCGTCCATCTGCTTTATTAAGTTGTATTGCAAGTTTTCATGGCAGATAGCCGGTTCTTCTCCAGTGGCTTGCTTATGCGTGTTCTCTCTAGCTTCTAGCTTGCCACTGATTTGAGAGTGACTGCATAATCGCTTAATTGCTTGTTCCAATTACCTGTTAAAAAGCAGGTTTATGTCCTGTTTACACTTGATTTAAAACACTTTCTGGGTGATTTTAAAATTTTTACACCGGCGTTTATCATGCATTTCCAGGACCTGGATGACTTGTATTTTGATTCTGTTATGACTGAAACCACTTTGGCTGTAAGGTCAAGCAGCATGTTTTATTCGTTATATGAATCGGTTGCTTAACATTCTTTTCTTTGTGTTCTGGGAGGTCATTACATTCAACCGGAGTGTCTTATTTAGAAATACAAAATGGCATGTGGGCATATCACCCATCACCTATCACCTCTGATAGAGGAATCACACTGAAATATTGCTGCTCTGATGAAATTGCCTGCAACTGAGAAACCAAAGGATCAACTGTCTGATGTCACACTTACCAGCCAAAAATAAGAAGCATTCTAAATCAATACAATATGATCACAAATCCCAGATTCCCCTTCAATTGTTCCAGCCTCCCTGCATTTTTATTTATTTTTGCATTTAACCAATGCCAAGCGAACCTTTTAATTTAATACAACAGTGATTTTCCAACTGGTGATTTGAATTCTGAATATGGATTCTAATTTCTTTTGTTGACCCACTTCACTTGAATTGTGATGGGCTTAGTCCTGTCCCGCCAACTGCATGTTTGGCACAGCAGAGCCAGATCATGTGTCATATCTCTCATTGAACATGTGTATTAAGTTTGTTGTCAGCTTTACAGTTGCACTGACATTTCTGTACATGGCTTGAGGTGGTGTCACTTGGAGTGCAACAACAGTTGACCCTGACTGAGTATCAGTCTGCATGTGTCAGCAGGACCTTAAAGGGTACGTCTCTGTAGGATGCATATGGCAGTTCAAGCCTGAAGGCAAAACTACACACAAACATACACAATCAGACATGGTAACTTGAGGACTGAGACATTACTCTCTCTATCTCACCCTGTCTGCAAAACCACACACACACACACCAAACACTGAAGTCACTGATTCACTAAAGTTTAAACTAATTAACGTTAAACACAAATTTTAAAGTGCCCAGAAGAGATGAAAGTCTACTGAAACGCATAGCAATGATCCAGGAATACAGAAAGAGTGCTTGGGTCTGACATCCAAACTCAGTCAAGAGAACAGCGCTTAAGCAAGCAGCTGAGTGCTGCTGAGGTTTTTTTTTTTTTTTTTTGCTCATATGCGCTGAAGTTCCTCAGGAGAGAAGCTGTGCAATTTATGATTTAAAAGCATACTCACTACCCAGGATAAAGAGGGCTGTTCTGGGAAATTTGTAGGATTTAGTTCTTTGATTTCTATCAAGCATATAATATCTCAGAGGAGGCAACACTTTAGCAAACTTTAACAACCTTCCTAGTGTTACATGATTTAAACAACTGCTCACAATTTTTTGTCATATTTTTAGCATTTTTTTTTCCTGCATGCTAATTTTGCTCTACTGAAATCTTCATTCATTCATTCATTCATTCGGGGAGACTAGAGCCTCTCTCTCACCTGACTCTTGGCGAAGGTGGGGTAAACCCTAAACAGCTTGCCAGGCCATCACAAGGCCAACACACAATTATTCACACTCACACCTAGGGTTTGGAACAGCCAATCAGCTTAATATGCATTGCTTTGGACTGTGGGAGGAAACTGCAGTTCCATGAGAAAACCCATGCAGACTATGCTATTATGCCATTCTCTAATAAAATCTGAAACCTATAACAAAAAACTGACTTAGTATTGGCCTGCTATAGCCACAAACCATAAAAATGTTTCCATGTGCAGCTTCCTTATGTTTCCAAACATGGTGACTTATGACAGATTATTACAGTAACCGATATGCTCTGGCATCTGAGATTGTAACATGGATTAAAAAAATGCCACTCCATTCTTTATTAGGGTTGAAGGGAGGGTGAAGCCTATCCCACCAGACTCTATGTGAAGACTGTGTACACCCTGATCAGCCCACCCAACTAGCCTAATGTGCATGTCTTTGCACTGTGGGAGGGAACAGGAGCACCCAGAGGAAATGCACATTAGCACAAGGAAAACATGAAGACTTCACATAAAGTCAACCCTCTTGCTTTGAGATGGAAGTGCTAATCACAGTGCCACCATGCCCTCTATAAATAGCCTTTGTTGCGCTCAAATATATTATGGCTTAACATGAAATCAAAAACCAGTTTACAAATGAAAAATAAATGAGGCTAATATAGTGATATATGATGAGGAGATGGAATGCATTCGAATAAACATCTAATAGCACTATAGTATATTGTCAATATACTGCTGCATGAATAGACCTCGTTACACTTAATAATATGGCATCCATTACTTATACAGCACTTCATCAAGCACATCCAATTATTTATCTTTTTCGTTAGCTGTAGGCTATTTTATTATGTTTTTAATTTGCTATTTTGAATTAGGTTAAAGCATAAGCTTACCAAGCACTCATTTATCATGCTTACAGCTCACTTGAAGTAAGAGTTGTTAATAATCTTTAGAGCTGCTTGATATAATCAATGTCTCCAATAAGACTTGTCTTATCCAATGTCCTGTTCTTGTCTGAATACCGATTTGCACAGTTTCAGTAAGAACTCCTCAATATGCACATGTACAAAGTAAAAAAAAAACACACTGGAAAAATCACAGCATTAAAAAAGTTAACCAGTAGGGCAGGTGGGAATGAAACACGAGGATTATGTAATGAGGACCATGTTGCCCTTTAAGCTACAACTTAATGTAAAAGATGACACTGTAATAATAAAATAAAAACAGTTTCTAAATCATAAATTATAATTATGAACTTTCGATTTTCGAACTATAACACTGTAACCTGTGGTACACACACAACCTAACAGGTGTCTAATCAACACCAAATGATTATGTCAAATTTGTTTTTTATACAAATAATAATAATAATAATAATAATAATAATAACAATAATAATAACAATAATAATAATAATACATTAAAATTATTAAATTAATAAATAAATAAAAAGCAGCCAAGAAAAACTGGTGTGCGATGCTAGAGTACATATGTGGTTTCACAATTTATCTATGTGACTAAAGTATGAGGCCTGAAAAGTGCTGGTGTCGATGAACTATGATTTCTTAGGCATGACGATGATGTTGATACACTGACATTGTAAAATCTTGCAGCAGTAGCATATTCACTGTCATTAATAAGGGCAAACAAACATTGTCACTTTATAGGTTAATGTCCATTTCAGTGCGCTGTCATTCCTTAATTCCAGCAGTCAAGCTGAATATGAAACACAACTACATCAGTTCAGGGTCCAATATAAAATATATATATTTTCAAAATAATAGCACATTTTAATATGATTTCTGCACTTGAACTTCACTGCACAGCCTCCCCACATCAGGGTTGTAAGATATCATTTTCACGCAGGATTGCAAGCTCTCTGTGAGAGGTGTGATGTATACTTTTGAGGTATTTTATGATGGAAAAACCTGCTGACACAAGTATGTGGATCCAAAGATCGACAGGACTCCAAATACATACTTTTTCATGTTTATAAGTGTCGGGAATGGCACTCCATGTATCGAACACAAAGAGGGGAAGTGAAACAGCGTACCTCTCTGTACATCCCTAGCAAACAATGTCATCTTATGCTCAAATGCCAAAAGCTCCTCCAGCATCTGCAGGGCTGTGCTTCCTTTCCCCTTTGCTTTCCAGAAAAGTTTTTAAATGCCCCAGGCACATAGCAAACCGTTTCAGCACCTAAAATGTGGACAGCCACCGGACACTGTCGTGCAGCCAGAGATCCTTCAATCCATAAAGAATTTATTCTGGAAATGTCTTTCATCGTTTGATTTTTCTTTCTAATTTAAATCTTTCTAATTTAATTTCTAATATTAATTTCTCACCACACATTAAGAATGCCGGTAAACCAGTTTTGACAGAAGTGAAAGCAGATGAATCAGTCCTCAATGCATTCAACGTTCCTTTTTCTTCAGAAACTTGGACCTATACCCGTGTGCTGTTAACTTACACAAAACTTCCCCATAACTTATTCTACATATGCCAGCGTATTCGCCAAATTTCTCATGATTCGGCATACACTGGCTAAATCGTCTATATGTGACAGGGACTTACTTGCTTTCAAGGTTGATACATATGAGCTGCAGAATATTACTTTTTTTTCATAATGCAGAAAGGTCATGCAGAAATATCCTGAACGAAAGTGCTTTAGACAGATAGAGGCAACAAGGATTAATGTTCTTACTGTGATAGATTTAGCCATCACTGTGTTAGACTGCAGGTGCTGAGCAAAATGTAGACTGTTAGAAGTCTTTGAGTCCTAAAACGTTAACACAAAGGTCATTAACTTACAGCTTACAAACAGTACGTATGAGGGTACTTCAAATAGTTCTCGGCTACAAATAAAAAAAAAAGTCACATGACAAAGGATGTTCTTGCATTATTATTCAGCATAGTCGCCTAAAACTTCAATGCTCTTGGTCCACTGATGTTCAAGCCTCGCTATTGCTTTGTGGAAGAAGATCAAATCTTCAGCCTCCCAGATATTCCTCAGCAGTATATGTGACTTCATAATGACTGAAACTGGCAGCCAGGCAAGTAGGATTTCAGTTTGGGAACCAGGTGAGAGGTGCACGGGGCAACAGTTCCAGGCCACATTTGGCGTGTTTGTCACTGCCACCTGTGCTGTGTGGATGGGGCATTGTTCTGGAACACTAGCATGCCAGGTTTTCTTCTCTTTGACAATCAATGATTTACTCCTCAAATACAAATGCTACAGTGGTGCTTAAAAAATTGTTTAGAAAGTTTAGAATTTTCCATATTTCTGCATAAATATGATTTAAAACATCAGCTTTTCATAAAAGTCTAAAAGTAGGCCCAAATTAACAAATGAGACAGAAATATCACACATGGTTATATTTACAGAGGAAAATGATCCAGTACTACAATATCTATGAGTGGCAAAAGTATGTGAACCTTTGCTTTAACACTCCGTTGTACAGTTATAACTGTAAATAAATGTTTGTGGTAGCTATTGGTCGGGCCTGCACATCAACACAGAGGGATTTTAGTTCATTCTTCTGTACAGAACAGCTTGAACTTTGGGATGTTGGTGGGTTTCTTCACGTGAACTGCTCACACAGCACTACTGTGGGATTAAGGTCAGGATTTACCTTGGCCATTCCAAAAATTTTCCTCCCAAAATGGAGTTATGCCCCTTGTTTTCAGATTAGGCCAAGCACTTTTTGATGTACCCTCAAATCTGTTACTACAAAAGATAAGTAACAAAACTAACTGAATTTCATTTGCATTGTATTTTGTATATTTCCTCATTTCATAAAAAATATTTTCTGGTTACGCCACTGCTAGCTCAAAACAGAACATGCTCCTGAATTCTTTATACATTAGTGATTTTTAAACAGTTTTAGACTACTGACAAGTCAGTTGTGATAGAAACTGAATGCACAAATACAGCCATGAAAAAAAAAAAAAAATAAATCGAGGCCGCAAGGTGGTGTAGTTTTTAACACGTCAAGCAAGAAGGTCATAGGTTTGAGTCTCGGACTCAGGTATTTCTATGTGTAGTCTGCATGTTCTCTCCGTGCTTGTGTGGATTTCCTCTGGATATTCGTTTCCTTACATAGTCCAAAGACATGCACTTTAGGCTAACTGACTGTTCCAAATTAACTCTAGGTTTGAGTGTGAATAGTTTTTTGTGTATGTAGCCCTGCAGTGGACTGGTAAGCTGTTCAGGGTGTACCCCGCCTCTGCCCTGTATCGTTTAAGGCACCATCCATCCCGTGACCCTAGTAGTAAAAACAGTAATAAAAGATTGAGTGAGAGTGAGAATATTAAGAGACCACTTTTATTGGGAATCATCATAAAAGTTGAAAATTTCAAATATTAACATTGAAAATCAATTTTTTAGTCTATATATGGTGGGTTACAGTTACTGGCTTTCTGGACGGGAAACATAATGTTTCTGCCTGCTGTGAATTCTGAAGAGCATGAAAATGTTGAGGAGTAGTGTACGATAAGCATTTTTAATATAATTTCCCCCAAGTTCATGCACCAAATTCACCAAATAAAAAATAAAATAAATGGAATTAGTCTAAGGACCATGTGTCTGACACATCATAACACTTCCTTCTGATTAAATGACCGCTGTGGACAAGGCATGCCTCAAAGCAATTGGATTTACACTTGCAAATGTTGTGCTCTGTATGCTACTTCCTCTGGGCTTACTTCCTAGTGTGAAAGAAGAATCAGCTCAGAAATTCAACTTCTAATGAATATAAAATGCAAATACAGTAATAAAATTAATTTCCTTGGTATATCAATATTCGACAAAACAAAATTCTCTCTTATGCCTTATATAAACTGCTGTATATTCAGCACAATTTTGAGAAGCAGAATAAAAAATGCTTAAGATAACACTTTCTGTAACTAGGGCCATATATTGAGCTAGTTATGTATAGTGAATCTGGTGCTAATTGGTTGGCTTATGTGTTTTCATTACTGCAATGAGAACCATTTCTCATCACTTTAAACTGTTTGTAACAGTTGGTATTTAACAGAAAAAAAAAAAAAATCAACAATCCCAAACATAAGGGATGGCATTATCTTTTAAAAAATAACTGCCTTGAGCTATGGCAGAGTCTCCGCTCCACTAGTCAGTGATTTATAAGATGATTAATGCGATGGCACTGACGACACTACTGGAACCAGCTATGATTAACAATTATCAACTATGTTGGTTAAAGATTTGGAACCTATCCATTTCACTAGAGAGACAAGGAAGTGACAGAGCTGGGATGACCAAATGATTAAAGCACTGCTGCATCAACCTAGGGCAGTGGTAGCTTAGTGGTTAAGGTGATGGGTTACTGATTCGAAGGTCAGCGGTTCAATCCCCACTGTCACCACTGTTGGGCCCTTGTGCAAGGCCCTTAACCCTCAATTGCTCAGTTATATAAACTGATAATTGTAAGTCGCTCTGGATAAGATGTAAATGTAAATTCGGGTACAGATGAAGCAAGTGATAAATTGGATAATCAGGATGATAATTGGGATTGTGGGTAATGTAGGAAACTGTTAAAACTATCCAAATGTAACTAAAGAATACATCTTGGACTCCCACAAAAGTATTATCAAGCATTATCAAGATTAATATAATATCATTTATTATATAATTTTCCAATTAAACACCATCACTAAAATACATTGTTCTTATTTGTAGAAATAGGGTGCATCGGTTGTACAGTGCACTCTGGGTAACATTACAGTAAACCTATCAGACGATATAATTTGCTCACAGAGATCTTGGATAATGCTACAAAATAGCTGATGCCTAAATGGTGCATTATATGTTAAAAAAGAAATGTATTGAGACTCTGCAGCAGACTCATGTGTAGCCCAAAATCACAACAGATAGAACTATACAGTATTTGCAGAATAAATAACGCCCTGTACTGCATAAAAATAAAATCAGGGCATTGGGGTGAAAGAAGAGCACTGCCTGTGCTTCATGTGCATCTCACAGAAAGACTGCCTCAGAAAAAGAGTGTACCTGACAGAAAGTTTACCTGAGAAAGCAGGACATGCCCAGAAACAAAGCTTTGGTACTTCAGAGGGATATGGACACTCTCTCTGGGCCGCAAGTACACCTGAGGCGTTGAGCCGTCCTCCTTCATGTGAAACATCTCCACCTCCAACGGCGTGTGCGTCTTTGTCAAGTCTTTAAAATATCTCCATTCCTCAGCGTTCACTATAACACTACAGACAGAAATTGAGAAGTGAAGAACAGCTTCAGGCTTTTCGTTCTCTTTCCAACACTTTATGCTGCTGGTTAAAAAAGCAGCGTGGATTCTGTTTAGTCTTAGGCAAAGAAGAAAAATCTGCCTATTTCTATATCGTCTGTTAAGAAAAAAGGAAAAAAAATAACATGGGCTGAGAATAAAACATTACTTTTACACTAGAAATATCATCCATGAATATATGAAGGATAAGGTTACTTGAGACATCAAAGACTGCACCTTGAGCAATGGGAAAGTGAACATTCATAAAAAAATGATCAAAAGAATTTCAGGGTTTCAAAATTCTGTCTTGCACACAAAAGACAGAGAGTTAAAATTGAGTCTCATCATGTTTTATCATATTCTGTTCCATAATACCCAGCACTAAAGGCAGCATGCCTTTCTGAAACACACACACTCTTGAGGACGGGAAGAGTTGAAAGCCACAATAAGACATTTCATAGTTTAGACATAGGAAAAGAGCTGCAGGCAGACAGAGATAAATATGTTCAGTTCTCCTATCCAAAAACCAGAATCCAAACGGGTGGTAATTAAGATATCTCCTGAAAAGACAGGGATGGAGTAATCTCAGAGGACTAATTTAATCTGACCAACTACTTCATGATGGATCAACATTTTTACAATATGATAATCTGGTTAAAAAGGAATAAAAATAATAAGGTTTTAAGGATATGCATATTCATATGCATATGCATATTCATCTTTATACATGTTTTTATAGGTCATATCAGCTTTGGACATCTAGATTTTGATATTTTCACCCATTTTATCGTGGCAAAATACTCACATATTGCGGATGCAAAGCATCCCCACAGCACGACACCACCACCACCATACTTCACTGTGCATAAGGATGTGGATGGTGCTCTTAAATGGTGTATACTATTAAGTTTCTTCCAAACATTTTGCTTTGAGCCGAGAGCAAAAGTATTTTGGTCTCATTAAATGTTTCCTTAGTCCTCAAAATAGGATTTTGATATACAACACACACACACACACACACACACACACACACACAATTGTAGTTGGATATTGTCAAAAACACTGCTAGGTATCGTCTACTGTTGTGGAGGTGAATTTAAAAATGTACAGTGTCTGCCATTTTGCTAATTTCATTGGAAACAATCCAGGCCATAAACAGCCACAATCACATCAGCATCAGATAAAAACTGATCAACAACCACTGATCAACCACAAATTGAATATTTTTTGAGGTAAATTTATACTATGTTGATAATCATAGCATGGTTAATCTTTGTTATAATGCGTGTGAAGATGTCTGTTAATTTTTGATCCTGCCTCACTTAGACATCACTAGAGTAAAATCTCTGCCAGATGAAGAAAATTTAAATACAGTATGTATGTGTATAGAGTACATACAGAGAAATGCTTAAATAATAGCAGAGTGTGTGGCACACATAGAGCACCAATCCCTAAACACAACGCATTGTCTGCTTAACCCAGAAGGACATGACCCCTTCACAACTTGTGCAGATTTCAGATTTTAGAGAGAGGATTTCACTCATATTTCAGGTATTGCAACAACATGTCTGGGAGAGTTCCTCACACTTCATTGTGCTGATAGTGTAGATGTTACCCTACTCGCTTCTACAGTCAGAAAGTAAATCTGCAAAACTTTGTTGTATGTCTGGTTCAGTAAGCACTTCAGTGCGATCAACAGATAACATTCTCCTTATTTTAATTATCAACACGACAATTAGCAGAAATGATCTTGTTTTGAAATTGCAGCTCTCCCATGTTAAATTAGAAAAAAGAATCATTGACATTGGTTAGAAGATGTTGATATTGGTGAACTCAGAGGTAGTAGGTCTAATCACTGAAAATCATAGGATTACCCACCCCTATTGTGTGGCACCAACAACATTTTACTGAATGTGACAAACACTGATCACTGAATGGGAGAAAACAAGTGAGGGGCAATATCCCTTTACTTGACACCCCCTAATGATCAACAGGGTTACAGTTGAGAGGGTTAGAAGTTTTAAAAATACATTGGGGTCCATCTGACTGAACACCTCTCACAGACAACATACATAAACAACTTGGTTACAAAGGTGCACCAGTGCCTTTATCTCAGCCAATGCCTAACCAGGTTCAGGATCTCCCACAAGATACTAAGCACTTTCTATACTGTTGCAGTGGACTTCTGACGGGCATCACAGCTTGGTTTGAAGGGATCACAGCCCCGGATCGAAAGATGCTGTACAGAGGGATGAGCACAGTAGACAAAACCATCAAGACTCATTTCCCTTTGCATCACAGAGATATACATCCAGTGATGCAGGATCAGGGCCAAAAAAAACAAAAACAAAAAAAACAAACAAAAAAATCCTTAAAGACAGCCACTGGTCATAGACTCTTGTCAGCACTCCCATCAGGGAAGCATTACAACATTCTGAGGCCCAACAGAGAGCAACTAGGAGGAGTTTCTTCCCTCTGGCAATCCAGCTGCTGAATGAGGAAGCATGATGGAGCTTAAACATCCTACACCACACACACATCCACAATTAATCTTCTTATACCTTTGTATATTTTACTATTATTATAGTTTTTTAAATTTTTTTTTTATATTTTATTTAATTTATTTTTTTTTTGCACATTCAAATATAATTTCTAACTTGTAATATTTTATTACACAGTACTGTGCAAAAGTCTTGGGCACCCTAATGTTTTTTATTATAAACCTTGGTACAGTGATTTAGAAGAAAGCAAGGACTTAACCTAAAATATAAAGTATATTAGATGACTAAAGACATAGTTATAAAGTAAAACATTAAACACTGAATTATTTTCATTTTCAAATAGCATTTGTATAGTTTATATCACCTGAGATTGACACAGAAATCTAAATTATGAGCGCTTGTACTGTTACACATATGAGAAAAAAGAAAAAAAAAATCTGTTGTACCATCTGAGAAAAATCCAGTTGATGCAGTAACACATTCTCTAAAGTATGGCGTTTCGATCAGTGTACTGCGCACACAGGAAGCTCTGCTAAATGGCACATGGTGATTATTTTAACTCCCCTTTTAAACAGAACAGTCATAGTGTTGTAATGTGAATTAAGAACTCCAGCCTCCCCGTGACCCTAATAAGGATTAAGCAGAAAATGAATGAATGAATGAATTATTGCCATGAGAGGAATAAGACACTTCAAGACATGCTATTATTATTATTATTATTATTATTATTATTATTATTATTATTATTATTATTAGAGGGTCGCAACTATACAGTAAATTTGCTTTGCAACATACCACCCTGTCAATTATTTTCCTATAACAGCAATTAATGATTTATTACTACTACTAATAACAATAACAACTGTTATTATTATTATCCCCCCAAACCCCCCAATTTTCTCATAATATTGTCATAGCCAATTCCCACCCATCAAAGACTGCTTCCCCTTTCACACAACACCTACCAACCAGAAGGAGGGAAGGCAAGCACATGCTTTCTCTAAGGAATGTGATTATATCCAACCACACATTTTTATTATTACTTTTTTTTAATCAGGAGTGACATGACACACTCGGAGGACAGCACTATATGCATCTTTCATGCATGAGTTCACAGACACCTGTGATTGTATGTTATATCTCCCTCCCCGAGAACTGTGACAGTAAGCCCTCATGCTTTCCCAGGGATATATCAACTTAGCCTTAAACTCTCAAACTCTTGGGTAACTGTGGTGCTTGCTGCTGTGCTACTTGGGAGCCCTATTTATATAATATAATAAAATATGTTTTTTATGCCAAATCTTCACAGTAGCACCTACACAGAAGTCAATGTTACGTTCTCATTTATAATTTTGTATTTTAATAATAAAAGATAGAAGAGAATATAATGAATCAATCAAATATTGTGGTTTGGGATTAACTCTATCCAGGTTAAATTAGCATATTAGCAGCATAATTGCCCCTGATATTCTTTATCATCTTAGTCATAACGTACAGGGTATTCCTCCACTCACAGCCACATTGCACTCTATAACTTGGGGTAGAAACATCAACTTAATGTTTACTGCGTAGGTAGGCTTCAGTTCAGACTCAAAGCTACAACTGCTATATAATATTGCACCAAAATATGATCTTGAGCATTGTTAATTAAAGGCCTGGAGACTGATGACTCCTCCGGCTCTCCTCTCTGTGAAATGTTTTCTCTTTCCTTATGTTAATTATGGTAATTTTTGATTCAAAAGGCTTAGGGACGTTATGACATAATAGGCATTATTTTCATGTAGGCGAATATGTGATATGCTTCCAGCAAATGCAAAAATTGCTAAATTGTTTTGGAGTTAGAACATTTCTTTCTTTCTTTGAGAATCAGCACCTCCAAGTCCGAGGCCATGGTTCTCAGCCGGAAAAGGGTGGAATGTACCCTCTGGGTCAGAATAAGGTCCTGCCCCAAGTAGAGGAGTTCAAGTATCTCGGGGTCTTGTTCACGAGTGAGGGAAGGCTGGAACAGGAGATCGACAGGCGGATAGGCGTGGCCTCTGCTGTGAAGCGGAGCTTGTACTGGTCCATCGTGGTGAAGACGGAGCTGAGCCGAAAGCCAAAGCTCTCAATTTACCAGTCGATCTACGTTTCTACCCTCACCAATGGTCATGAGCCTTGGGTAGTGACCGAAAGAACAATATCATGGATACAAGCGGCTGAAATGAGCTTCCTTCGCAGGGTGGCAGGGCGCTCCCTCAAAGACAGGGTGAGAAGCTTGGCCATCCGGAAGGAGCTCAGAGTAGAATTGCTGCTCCTCCGCGTTGAGAGGAGCCAGTTGAGGTGGTTCGAGCATCTAATTAGAATGCTCCCTGAACGCTTTCCTGGTGTGATGTTTTGGGCATGTCCAACAATGAGGTCTTAGGCTTAGAGATTTTTTTACTACAGCTTTGGCAAACTATATTTTTAAAGGATGTTGCTTTGTACATGGGGCATTGTTATATTCGAAAGGGTTTGGGCCCCTTAGCACCACTAAAGACAACTTCTTAATGTTACAGTATAGAAAGACATTCTAGACAAACTGTGTGATTTAAACTTTTTTAGTAATAGTCTGGGGAAGGCCCGAATTAAAGAGTGTGAACAAACTTCTGTCTGAATTGTGCATGTTGATATAAAAAATAAAATACATATAATTAATATGAAATCTAAATCCTACTTCACGATAATGCCCTTTTCTAAACACAATTTTGCCTATGACAAAAAAGAAAATAAAGGTTTATGATCTCTTGAAACATATGGGACTCCAAGGCACTGTCTTCCAGGTTACATTGTTTATCACAGTCCTTGGGACCAATGAAGAAACTAATTCTGGATATGACCACAAATGTCAACAGGCAAGTCCTCAAATGGAATGCCTAAGACAAGCGAAAGTGAGACTGGCCATGCGATTCTTCGCACTGAAAACTGGATATGTATTGGAGCAAGCTGGAGAGTCAAGAACACAGATAACTGGAAAACCCTTATCAACACCTTATAACATAGACCCTGCAGATGTATTGGCCTCATGTTCCTCCAACCTAACACAATGACCTTTAGTAAATCAATAACCTGGAGTTTTCAGTGAGAGTGAAATAGAGGACAACCATGCAGTACCTGACATCAAGAGCCGGTTATGCACATGAAAACAGGGTGCTACTCATGTGGGAAAATAGTCCATGAATGGAATGGCTGAAACATCTTTTCCAGAGGACAATGCCCTCAAAACTGGATACAGAATGACCACTGACTAGGGAGCTATAGCTAAAAAATATGTCCCTTGCCAGCAGCCCATAATCTGGATCACTGATGGGACGACCTCACACCTACCACAAATAATATAATTGAGGTATAAATTGGAACTTCTAAGGCTAGTGGAGTAAAGGACAACCATGCAATAGCTAACGCCAAGACCTAGACCTAAATATAAAGAGACTTTATTACTACTAGAGCCAGCTGGAAAGAAAGACCATGGCCACAGACGGGTCGAGGACTACTGTATGTAGCCTATGCTAGAATAGTTTAGGGACTGCATAGGTGTTTATATAATAACACTACTAATAGCAAATAGAAATGAGTAAGGGATGTAATTAGTATCTTTTAAAGGAAACTGGTTCACTTTAAAATATTCTGTCAATTCAATTAATAAATCAAATAAAAAGGATACTTTGAGTGTTTTCTATGATTTCGGTGCCTTACCATGCCCACATTTACAATATATTGACTAAAAGAGTATTTCCCTAGAAGTTCAAATCAAAACATGCACATCAGGGTCCTTTACTATAGATGGAAGGAGACTTGGTGAGAATGGGGGGTGTTACATGAGGCACCATGCATGTGCATGCATGATTCCTCAGGGTCCTTGGGAAGTCTGCATAAGTACTTCGCTCTGGTGTGGGCTGCGGTAGACTAAGCCGTGGTTTGATATGTTCAGCGCTTGGGCAAGGTTAAGAGGATGGCTTTTCTTAAACACTGCATTTAGGAAAAAACAGGAACATTTTTAACTTATACTGTATATACCCCTCTACATTGTATAGTGATCTGATTGCTACTCATTCACGAGTTAACTGCCTCACTGATGCTGCTACCTGACAGAATTAGATTTATCAAAAAACGTTCATAGAGGCATGTTTAGCTGTCAGCAGTATCAATCAGTACAACAAGAAAACATATATCAAGGCTGATGCTAAGACCTTGGAACTGCTCTGTCTGCACTGGAAAATAAACACAATGTGTACACATGGGTGATTTTAACCACTCAGAAAAGAGTAAGTAAAATACCCCACCTGAGCTCAGGGTCTTCACACTCAATGGTGACGGTCTGTGGGATGTTGAAAGGATTCTTCAGCACAAATTCGAAGAACTCGGCAGTACCAAGTGTAGCATAGATTGTGTGTGTAGTGGTGATGGCTTGGCTAAGCATCTTAATAATTCCCTCCACTTTATGGCGCTCTCGATAGGCCTCTATCAAACGCAGGTCCTGAAAATGCTGTATCCGCTCTTCCTTTCTGCTCTGGATCAAAAGCAGATAAATGAAAATTAAACAAAGGAGAAGAGAATCAAAGAGATTAAAGCAAAAAACATTTTTAAAAAATGACAAAAAAAACTTGTTCAGCAACAAAAGACACAGATAAAAACTCCTATATGCTTAACTACAAGAAAATGATCAATCTTACATCTAAAACACCTCCTATTATCATTCTTAAAGAAAGTAGTAGAGCGGATGTGTGCAGAGTGGATTTTTAGGACGGTGCTTAGTGAAGTGGAGATGAAGAGCGAGGCAACGATCCAGAGTGCTTTATCTCATACATCACTCACAGTTATAAGTGCCAAGCTCAGGTACAACTGAAGAGCAAGTGATGCTTTGGAATATGATGGGGTGGGGGTGGGGGGGTGTTTCTTATGAGCAGATTAAAAAGATTTATTAATTATTTTTTTTTCTTTTTACACACAAGATACGATCAGTCTTGAAGTTTGGGTCCACTTGCAATTATTTTTTTTTTTTTATGTAAACTTTTAAAAAACCATCAAAAAAGACACAGATGGTGTTTGCTATCTTGAAATTGAAATGCTACTGCGCATACACATTTAAGGAAATAATCCAAGACCTTAACCCTACTAAAAGTGTTTGGGATGTGCTGGAGAAGACTTTACTCAGTGGCTCGACACTCCCATCCTCAACACAAGATGAAAAATGAATAAAACTCTGTACTGAAATAAAAGTTGAGACTCTGCATACTTTATAAAAACAATGCCATGGCAAATGCATGCTGTAGTTAAAGCTAAAGGCAGTCCAATAACATACTGGAGTGAATTTTTTTGACAGGGTAGCGCAGTTTTCGGTAGTACGGCTGAACTTTTGGCCTCTCATATTCAGTCAGTGATCTTTTTCTTACCAAATAGCTGGCTTTCTCATGTGTGGTAGATGTGGTGTTTTCTTCATACTGACGGACAGTTACCATCCTGTCAATCTTCCTCTGACGCACTTCTCCTGTCTCACCTCGACTCTGCAGCCGAGCACCGTCCACTTGTTTTATCCGACTATGCAGGATACTCGCCAACTCGCCATCAATATCTGGCAAACGCTGGGCCCGCATCGCGTTCCGTGCTGCACGCATGCACACACACACACACACACACACACACACACACACACACACACACACACAGTCTATATAGAGCTATAAGCTCTATATATAAAACTGCTTTGTGACAATGTCAATTGTAAAAAGCGCTATACAAATAAAACTGAATTGAAATATAGACAGTGTGTAATATATGGGCAGCAAACTTGTGCTTGTGCGCCAGTACTTGTGTTCGACAATGGTCTTTTGACTGAGAGCTTGCTTTGTAAAGCCTGAGGTTGGGTAAAGACTGCAGGGTTTTTTTTCTCTCCACTGTCAGAGCTTGAGCTACCTTCTATAAAAATAAATTTACCAGACTTGTTTCAAAAGGAAATTTGCTTTCTTCATGTTCTTTCTTGAAATCAGTATCTTCAAAATTGGTATCTTCACTGAAAGTTCTCTTTTCAAAATCAGTATGTTTACAATGGACTCTCTCATGGCAGCTGCTATTCTCTTAATTCTATATATAGGATCAGTACATTCAGTAAGGTTTCCCTCTTCACAATCATGTTCAGTTTCTCCCTTAAATCAGAGGTTTAAAGAGGTAAAAAGAGGTTTAGTTTTCATTTAAAATAAATATGCTTAGCAAAGATTTCCTATTCACCAATCTTACCTTAACTGGAGGAAGAACCTTAATGAAAGTTTCTTCTTAAAATCAGCATTTTAACTAAATGTTTTGCCTTCAAAATCAGCATCATAACTAAGTTATCTCTTCAAATTCAGCAAGTTCTAAATAAAAACAAATATATAGTATCTTAAGTTAAGGTCCTCTAAAGATCCTCTCTGAAAATCATCAATCAATACAAGCTATGGTTTTAAAATCAATAAAATACCTTCAGTATTTTTTTCACTTGTAAATCAATATATTCAAATAAGTTATTATAATATAAGGAATGTTCTCTGTACAAATCACCATGTTCCCTTAAGTGTTTTTTCAAAAATTAGCACATTCAGTAATTATTCTATGAACATCATCCCCTAAGGGTTAATAGCAAGCCATTATAACCAATGACATTTTGAAAATCAGTCATTAGTATCCATGCTATGTATTTCTTCAGTTTCATCTATTTCTTCAATTTGTGAATTGTACTATAATACAGCACAAAGTAACTGTAGAATAATGAAGTACATTCTTTAGTATTAACGCCCACAAACAAAAAGAAAAAAATGCAGTACCTTTGTGGTTGAGGATAGCGTTGGAGGACAGGCTGCCTCCTTGAAAGCCTGTGGGAATGGGGCTGGACTGAATGACATGCGAGCGAGATGGAGGGAGTAGAACAGAAGAGTTCGGGTTTTTCTGCACCAGTCCACCTGTTAAACACAAGAGCCAGGTATGACTCAATTTACTTTTGACCCTATTGCTTCTCATTTTATTTTGTGAGGTCAATTTGAAATTTCTTCCTGAAGAATTTAGTTTAGAATGATGGCTTGAGTAATAAACAACCAAAACATTACACACAAGATTATATACAATTCTAAAACTTTATTTCATTCCTTTGTCAGAAAATGGCTACAACTTCCAAAAACTTTGTTTCAGTATTATTATTTTTTACCGTGGCTTTCAATATTGTATGACTGAAGAGCTACCACAGTGAGCAACCCAAGTTACATCAACAGAAATCCGCCTCCTGCATCTCTGTCAAATGTGTATTATAAACCTGATTTAAATATTTTCAATCAGAGTCTCTTTTTATACTGGCCTCACAGAGAGGCTCCCGGAGTTGTATCAGTGATAGCAATTGAATAGTCAAGTGACTGACAACGTTTGAACATGAATTTCCCCTCACACAGAGAAATGAATGCACAATGAATGCACACAGCCATATATACGAAGATGTCAACATTCAACTCGATCTCATCAGTTTCTGTCATTTCTGAGGAGTGATCCGATTTCAAATACTTTGAGGAATCTGAGGGAACCCAACAGCAAAAGGGAAGGATTGAGCTATACTAGTTTGAGTTCGAATATGAAATCGAACCCAGTGAGGACGGTGCTAGTAGAGGCAATGATGGCCATCCTCCAAATAAAATAATAATAATGGTTGATGGACACGATGATGTGATTATGACCCACAGCAAGCTAATGATTGGTAATAAAAAGTTTTTTGTTTTTTTTTTACATTAGAAACAAATGATCATATCTGATGAATGATTAGATGATACATGTTATTCCAAAACAAATGCAAATTCTTATTGTGATGGTCTGATGGGTGAGAGGTCAAATTCATATTAGCCACTATCCCTCTACTCTGCCTAGATGAGCCATGGTTATTTCTGTCTAGTCAGCGTCTGTTCTCATTACTTCTTGTCTACAACACTTTTATACACTGTATTGACATAAAAGAGTGAACAGTTTGTTTGCATTGTTATCTTGTAGTGAGTTTTTGTTATCTGGCATTGATTCCAGCCATGAGAATGTGGGGAAAAGATGTTTTATGATTAAAGCTTTAGAGATTATTCAGTAGTCACAAGGAAACGAGACGAGATACCACTTCGAAACAGTACATACAGGGGCAGAGTTACGGATCGTGATTTTTAGTAGAACAAAAGTAAAGTGCTGTGTTTTAAACCTTTTTTCTTTTACCCTGTTTTCCTGTGTCAGCTCGAAGAAAATTCAAAATGACCATATTAGCTATATTAATACCGTTTTCTCATGGGGAATAACGTGAACATAAACAGCTCCAGGAGTCTCCTTGGCTTTGTGCTTGATTAAGGCTATTCGAGGGCTGTAATTAGAGCATACAAGGAGAACAAGGTCAGATTTGAGAGAAAGGTTTGTTTGCATAATGGTTTTGACTGAGTAGCCTCTATTAAAAAGAAACATAAAAAAAACAAAACAAAACAAAAAACACCAGCAGTGTGTACATGTTTTCTATGAAGTCTCGAGGCTTTGGCCTGTCAAAGCAGTACAGATCTGGCAGGGAGCATCGATGCTTTTTTCTAACCTGAGGGATGATGGAGAGCTAAGCATGCTGAAACATTGCTCACAATCAGTTCAACCCGGAAGCTTGTTTATTTCACAAGGATTTTCAGGGAAACATCTTGCCATAACATACAATAAGCGCACAGAATTTCCTCATGTCCTCGCGAAACATGTAACAACAAACATCTATCATCTACATGTGTGCAGAGGGCTGTCACTTTCATTCTCTCTGTTCAGAGAGAGGTTATAGGAATTTAATAATGAAATATGAGTCCGTTGTTCTATAGTAAATACACCTGCTAGATAGTGAGATATGTATATGAAAATGCAATTATCCTTCAGCTTCTAAATTCAAATACATTTTCATGTTTCACATAAAGTCACAAAGAGTAAAAAATCTAATTCATTTATGACAACAGTCATTGACACTAGAACCTATGTATCTTAAAGGTCTACAATATTTTCTGATACCACAGTGCTGATTGGCCAGTAAGTGTTGATTAATTGTCTACAGGAGCAGCTCTGACAGAAGTCTGGCTGCAAGGCAGCAATTATATTAATGTGCTTGTTCCAATACTTACACAGGGTCTTGTATGCTTGGTGCTTAACATAAAAAAAAATTATATATAATAATATTAAAAAAAGACTTAAAAAGCACGCTGAAGTGTTTATGGTGAAGAGTTCTGTGAGGAGATGCATATTTACTATTTTTGGAGTCTCCAAACTTAGTGCTTTGTAACTTTCACAGATAAAGTTTTAACTTTAGCTAGTTTAGTTTCTTAATAATAAGACAAGCAGCATTTTTTGTCCATTTAAATTCAATGCAAAGAATAACAGAGAAAGTAAAAAAAAATAAAAAAATAAAAAAATGTACATTAATTTAACAGTATCCAGTATACAGCAGTAAAGACACATGCAGCTTGGCTAGTATGTACAGAAAAAAGGAATTTTATACACACACACACACACACACACACACACACACACACACAAAAAAGTGTAAAACAACTGAAAATACGCCTTATATTCTAGTCTCTTCAAAGTAGCCACCTTTTGCTCTGATTACTGCTTTGCACACACTCTGCATTCTTTTGATGAGCTTCAAGAGGTA
>JAQMYF010000015.1:9957308-9972099 GCA_030014195.1 Neosilurus mollespiculum
AATTCCAAATGTACACTATAGTCCCTAAAGCCCTTTACAGCATTGGGGGTTGAATAATTTTGAACACAACTGTATATGTAGGCTAATTAAGTGTTTACTTAAACACACAGACATCCAATGAAAGCTGGCACCAAGCACAATATATGTGTCTTTGCTAGTTCAAGACCGATGCATTTGTCATCTTCCTATCCAGCCCCCACATTGTTAAATGCACTTGTGCCCATCCCAGTGCCAATGGACATGTTGGTCTTAGTGAAGTCAGGTGCATTGCTATCTTGAGCCAGTGGAAAGCAAATTTGAGAATGACCAACAAAAACCTAGTTTGATGTCAATGGTGCAGTATTTCACTATCATTATTAAGATAGCAATATGCACTTACACCAGCAGGCGTACACCAAATTAAGAGACACTGCTTATTACACACAGGGATGCATATCAGCATATAAGCATGCTAAAGATCAAAAAGAATATTATTGTATACATCAAGATATTTCATTAGGAGCTTTGGTAAGAAACTCAGTGTGTATGAGGCTTGCGGCCTCTGTAACTTGTTACATGGATCTGAAACATAGACAACCTTTAGGCATCATGTTAAGCTATTGGAAAGGTTTCATCTAAAGTGTATCTGGAGAATCCTGAACATCAAATGGTCATCTTATACACCAGTTATACAAAGACCGTGGTCCTTAAAATTACAAAGAGTACTTGTGGGGTGCTTCTGTTGCCATACATAGTAAAGTGAAAGTGCATAAGTAGCCCCATTTCATCTTCCCTTCTTCTTGAAAATCCGACATTATAATAGAGACTAAGTTGGTATTTTGAACCATGTGCCTGATGCTGTGACCATTTTATACACCATTAAACTAATAAAAGTTGATTTAGACAAAGTTTAAATATCAAAGACTTGTGCCATTTGTTCAGACTGTGGACTTGAATTGTTAACATACAGCCGTGAGTCACCAAGGTAAAAAAGATGACACTCAAACATGAGCAGAAATTAAAAGCGCCCTAGGTGAAGAAAACTGTTGCATTAGACCTAATAAGCTAAGAATGCCTGAGCTGCAAAGATACAATATGCTAAAGAGCGTTGTACAAAACAATCATAAAACAAGCAAATCAATATGGATAAATAAAGTATGCATAAACAATATAAAGAACTAGAAGGTAAATGAGTGCCCTGGGCCAAAAAATAAATAAATAAAATAAATAAATGAGGCAGAGTAATAACACCAAGACTGTAATTTCACAAGAGACGTGGCTTATTACAGGACGGAAAATCCATCATCTGTGTTCCTGATTACAGTGCCTACACAAGCAAACGCTAAAAACATTTGATTGCATCTCACCACAACATTTCAACGTAGATGACTTAACTATCAACAACAATACAATAAGAAAATGCACAGACCTGCTTATCTTCATTTTTTTTCCATTTGTGCAAAGGAAATTTGTCAGTGTGACAGCATAAACTGCCACACTGTATAAAGGCATTCAAGAGTGCAATAAACATTTTAGCATAAAGCAAGTAAGGCAGTAATGGAAAGGTACCTGTGCTCAGTGATCTCCAACCTACAACGAGCACAAACATAACCAAAGTTGTTCTACAAGGTAAATGCATTACCTGAGTGAAAATAAAACAAGAATAGAATAAAGAAAAAACAAAGCAATGCTAATGACTATTAATCTTCCAGCTCCCTCCAAATTCCTTTAAGTCAATATGTCACTACAAAAAAAAAATGCATGAGTTGTTTAAAAATAACCAAATAAATAAACTAGAACTACAGCCTGATATGGGGCTGGTGGTATAGTGGTTAGGGTGCTGGGATCATGATCAGGAAGTCGTGGGTTCAAATCCCCGTTAGACCCCCACCGTGCTAAGACCCCTGGGCAAGGTCTTAACCACAAGTGTGCCTCTGTCCAGTAGTAGAAATGGGTACCAGTAAAAAACTACTGGGAAGGTAACCTGCGATGAACTAGCATCCCATGGAGGAGGAGTTAAACTCCCAGTTGCTTCATGCTACAGAAACCGGGGATAATGACCACCCTGATGAGCCACTAGGCTTGGGTGTAAAAGCACAACAGGCAACCGACAGCCTGATGGTTATATGCCTTAATGAGGTAAGCAAAGTGGACAGCAAGGAATGGACACGAGGCAGTAAAGAGCTTAACCTTTACTCTATAGCCTCCACAAAAACTCATTAGTTCATTCTTGAGTCAGAGTGGATATAAGTCAGAGAGGTTTTTAGAAAACCCTAGAAAATTACTTGTCTCGTGCTCACAAAAATGAACTTCTGAGGCCACAGTGATCTTCACCTTTGACCACCAAAATCTAATCAGTTCTTCTTGGAATCAGCTTGAACTTTATTCAAAGTTTGAAGAAAATCCCTCAAAGCACTCAAGATATCACATACACAAAAATTATACACATGAGGATGCAATGACCTTGAACTGACCTCTAATCAGCTCATCATTGAGTCAAGTTGGGATTTTCCACAATGTTTGAGAACAATCCCTCAAAGTATTACTGAGATGTCAATCAATAGGAATGGCCTGGACAAATGAACATATGGACAACCTGAAAACAATGCCTCCAGCCCGGGCTTTGGACTTTGCGATTGTCTGATGTGTATTTATTTATTTATTTATTTATTTTGTGCTTGGAAGTTGATCCAATTTCCAACCCACAAAGTCTTATTAATCTTTTAACTAGTCAGATCTGCTTTGGTGCTGATTCCTAAAATAAACATAGTGCAATCAATGCAGTACACTGGATGAATTGTATATTGTTCATTCTTTTGCGGATGAGTTTATGCTAAATTATTGAACGTATTTATCAAACGTGACAAACATATTTATTCATAAACCCCTCCCCCCCTTACATGTTAATGTTGTGGATATTATCAGCCTCCATATGCTTACATGTTATATTGTCATGTGTCTCATGATTTGTGTTGATCCCTACTGTGCACAACTGTTATTGTTTATTTTGTTATTGTTTATTTATTGATTTATTTCTCTATATCCTTGCGTTTCATTGTTTCAAAATTTCTGTGATAATACAAGTTCCTTTGGCTTCTTTTCCATGATTCCTGCATTATACCTTCCCATTTATAATCTGTTCCAATATTCTTGGTTATGATTACGGCCACTCTTATGATAACCCTGCCTGGCTGTCTGACCCAGGTCTCAGAGTATGATTCTGATTAGTGAATTACTTCACTCATGCCCTGCTTCATCAATCTTTAAGAAAAAAACCTTAGGAGTGAAGCTCATGAATCTGGTTGAGAAGATGCCAAGTGTGGGCAAGATACCACCAAATTTAATTTAACACTTTCTTGGTCACTTTAACCTGCATTTGTGAATGACCCAGAGGATTGTGTACACAGACAAGTATTACCGAAAGTGTTTTTAACCCCATAGAGTAATTTTCATGACAGAATCTTGGCTGTTGTGAATGTACTGCCGCCTGAGGGCCTGAAGATCACAGGCATCCAATATTGATTTTTGGCCTTGTCCCTTGCACACAGAGATTTCTCCAGAATCTCTGAATCTTTTGACGGTATTATGTACTTTAGATGAAGAGATATTCGAAGTCTTTGCAATTCTGATTGGTGAACCTCTGCCAAGATACTTTTTTATATACCCAATCATGTTACTGACTTGTTGCTAATTAACCAAATTAGTTGTGAAATATTCTTCCAGCTGTTTCTTTTTAGTACCACTTACATTTCCAACATTTTGTTGCACTTTTTTGAGACACGTTCCTGCTATCAAATTCAAAATGAGGTAATATTTTTCATGAAACAGTAAAATGAATCACTTTCAACATTTGATATGTTTTCTGTGTTCAATTATACATAAAACATAGGTTAATTAAATTTTGGAAATCCTTGTATTCTGTTTTTATTTACTTATACAACGGTATGTCGAACTTCTGGCGAATCCTGGCTTTTCTACCACTTAACTAACCTAAAACTATGGTTTACTCTCGTGTTGAAGCAGTAAGTTATAATTTTGGGTTAAAAAAACTAATAAAAGTTATCACTTCACATTATAACTTCCATGAACACTGACTTCAAAACCTCTTGAAATTTTCTCTCAGTTTCAATCTACCATGCCAAATATAAATATAGTTTGGCTCTTGTTTGCAGTTTACAAGTGTTTCTACATTACCCCCCATCAAGCACTGCTGCGAAACAAAACCTTGTTTAGCTAGCATCTACTAGCGCCAACTTCCAAATCCGATCAGCCATGAGCTAGGCATCATGGGAAGCCATCTTGGCTCTGGCATTGATCCAGCACAGCAGATTGCTTCAAATCCTTTTCATGTATCCCTCCTGGTCAAAAATTCACAAAGGCATAAAAAGATGCAGCAGCAGGAGTGCGGTTGGGGACGCCAGAAGCACTCGAGCAGCAAAAAAAGATGGCAGAGGAGTTTGAGGAGCACATGACTCAGCCACGATGGGCGTTTGATTTGTCAGTGATGCTCAGGTGAGGAGTACAGTCAAGCAAAACAATGCATTACTCTTCAAAATTGAAAGACTAACCATCTGTTTTGTAACATTTAGAACTGTTAGGATTTAAACAGACGTGTTCTGTATTACTTTTTTTAGTCCTTCATTAAGAAATATATTCTACAAAATGTATCTTTAAAAAGCAGGATGTTGCTGCTGGGCTGTAATGAGTACAGACCTGCTAACCCAACAGGGGTTACTGACAGAGAGAAAGGAAACACGGTAAACTTTACAGCACAAAATCGTACATTTTCCCTGTGAATTCTGAGATTCTGGGGCGTTCATCAGCACTGTACCGCAGAGCTTAACATCAGTATGCCTCACGGTTTCCCAGCTGGAGGAATA
The DNA here is from genome assembly GCA_030014195.1 of Neosilurus mollespiculum. Taxonomy (NCBI): domain Eukaryota; kingdom Metazoa; phylum Chordata; class Actinopteri; order Siluriformes; family Plotosidae; genus Neosilurus; species Neosilurus mollespiculum. The sequence continues at coordinate 9,962,168 of JAQMYF010000015.1, forward strand.
ATTTTTCCCGTAAAAGTTTGGTTGTACTTTCTGTTCTCGCAACACAAAAAAAAATGTCTTTCCATAGGACATTTTACCAGGAGGAATTGTCAATGTGCATCCTAATAACCCCAGCCTGGCTATTTATTGCATCATTCTGTGTAAGAAGTTCCCTCGGCCTTTAAATACAGGAATTTCTAACCCTGAAACAGGGTTTTATTTGCAGACAAAATCTAATACACCTCTTTTAGCCGATCAAGAGGTAAGGCAATAATCAAATGGTCAGGTATGCATGATTAGGGTTGGAGAAAAAGTTTTAAGGAAGGTAGTACTTCAGAAACTGGGTTTGAGACCCCTGTATCAATACACAGCTTATTTCTGTTCTGATAGATAGGAAAGCTCTATTCTGAGATTCCATAGCATTGTAAACTACATCCATCAATCGATATGCATAAAATCACAGGCTTAATGTCCGCAAAGCAGAAAATGCTGTTTATTAATTAAAAAATGCTTAAAGTGTTAAATATTACTAGAGTGTCGATAGTCATCTTCACAGTTTTTATATCAGCAACATCGAGCAGGGGAATGTCTGAGAAAGGCATATATAGGTCTCAGAGATCCATTTACCAGTTTTCCATGGAGTCGAAGGTTCAGAGAAAGGCAAGCCAATCAAACAAAGTCTCATGATATATAACTGTGCTCCCTTTCCAATGGCTACCATCTCATTACAAATCAGACACATTTGTTTTGTGCTCCCTTTTTCTGTAGTGCATATTTACATAGAGTAGTTTTGGGAATCAAAATGAGTTTTCCAATGCTTCAAAAGACTTAAACTAAACTTCAGAACAATAAATCACTTTGAACAGAAAATAAATACAAAGAAATGCAAAGACTTTATTGGGAGATCTGTTTTTATGCCCTTGCTTAAACTTATATATTATTTAGAAAACAGAGTGCAGCATAGGAATAATGCAAGGGTAAAAAGCATTTGGCTAACTCTGCATTTGTGTAATTTTTCTTAAGTTAAACATCGATACATTTAATTTCACAATCAATAAACTTAAAACATTCTAATTTTACCTTGAAAGAAGGTGAAGTCACATTGCAGCATTGAAGCCACAATGCAGCATTACCACCAATGGGTAAATGGATGTAAGGGACGAGGCTTTTCGGGGTGGCCATTAATATCAGAGTCAAAAATGGCTATGTATTAGTCAATCACTCAAGTCACGTATGTTGATTAGACTGAACTCTTGACATATTTTTGAGTGATACATTTACCTAGAGCACTCCAGGGTTAAAATGCTAAGTACTCATGTAAAATGTATGAAGGTTGATATGTCTGTGTGTATTACACAGGACAGTGCTAAGTCAACTTTTCTCTGTGTAGGAAGTAGTACAAGATGGGGAAAAAGCCTGTCCATATGAATCTCTCGATCAGGTGCCTAATAGGCTGCCAGCTAAAGAAACAGAAGGCTGCTTTTGTTAGCCAACATTAACTTCCTCGGGCTTGGCAGAGCCACCAAAAATGGTAGGACATGTGGCACTCAAATGCATACAGAGACATAAAAAAAGGTATTTTCACATCCTGTTGTGTCATCTCCACAGGAGACTATGTGGTGGGGCAAACTCACAGCAGGGCCATGTGGGAGTTTGATGCACTTCTCAGTAGGAAGGTGTGACATTCTCTTTAATTAGGGCGCCACTGCTTCCTACCTGCTCCGCCTGCTGAATGTTCACCCCCTGTGGATGGAGTGCAGGAGCCCAGGGAGGAGTGACCTCTCAGTACAATGCTGAAGACATGCATTTCCTTACTTTATGATGTTTAATTAACATTTCATTAACATTTCAGTGACATTTCCATCAGGAACAACAGGAGGGTGGGGGGCAAATAAACATAATTTTATTTATTTAATTATCGGTATATACAACTAGTTTGAGAGAGAGAGAGAGAGAGAGAGAGAGAGAGAGAGAGAGAGAGAGAGAGAGAGAGAGCCTTAACCTGTTTGGAAATGTTTTTTTTTTTAGACGATTCGTTGTAGACATTTTTTCTGCATTTAACACCAACAGTCCATTAAAACCAACACCTGACAGAAAATTCTGCATTAATCCCCTAACATCACCAGACAGAAGAGGCTATTTGCAACAAATATTTTTCTAAATATCACTTCTCTTTTGTACAAAGCTACAGAGAAAACCTGGCTAGCCAGACAAAGAGGCTGATACCTGGAACTAATCATACAGCACAACACTTTTACTAACAGAATTAAAGAAATTTAATTTAATAAAGAAAGTGATTACTGACATAACAGCCCTGTCTTTCATTAACATGTACATAGACATGAAAAATGCATATTACTTAGTAAAAAATAAATTAATACAATTTGGTAAACTGTGTAAAGTTTGATCATGAACAATGATCATGAAAATTGGGAACCTAATGGTGGTAACTTCTAAATTTATTCAGCCAGGAATGGGACTGTGATCAGAAATGATAAAAATTGCGCAGTTTAAAATCTGCAAACGGTAGAGGAGGATTGGGCATCTCAAGTAGAAGACAGAAACAAAGAAAGAAACGAGAGTTATCCTGAGTTTACATAACTTTAAAATGGTGGAAATCATCCAAGTTATTATTATTATTATTACTATTATTATTATTACTATAGAAAATGAAAAAAATTGTGATGACAGATTCTAGTCAGTAGTTTTCCCATTTCCATATCAAATACACTTTCCAACTATAGAAACAGAGCATAAGAAGTAGATTTTAAAATATACCTTATTTCAGAAATAACTAGCAAATTCTTTTTAAAAATGTTTTGACAAAATCCAAATTTCAGTGGACCTGGCTAAGAAAGCTAACCACAAAAATCCAATAAAGCAAAGGAAAGCATCTTTTTTTATGCCCATTTCAGCAACTTTACAGCCAAATACATCTTTAAAAAAACCTTGTAAGTCGGCCGAGTCCATGCATTTCTCAACTCTTAAGAACTGCTTTAAATATTAAAGTACTAACAATCCTGGTTTCTGGAACATTTCCATCACCATAACTTCATGATAGCCCATGTGGACTTGTCCATTAAAAGGAAAACCTTACAACGTATTAACATTTTCATAATCAAACATCACTTAAACCTAACTTTAACAAAATAGGTAAATACTACCATGTGTACTATTTTATTACAGAAATGCAGTTCACAGTTACACAGAGCGATTTTTACATCAATTGGTACCGTTTGGTGCTGTGAGACCAAAATCCTGATTAAGAATCGATAAGACACTCTGCAGTCAAAATGCTGTCTAGCTAATGACTAAAAACACTGACTGCCCTTTTATAAGGACAAAAATCTAAAATGTGAATCCTGGGTCAGCATCCTGAGATTACTGGCATTCTCTGTAAGTGCTCGTTTATATATGTTTATTTACAGCTACGCTGTACACAACTTTTATTTTGTGATTTAACAAACTAGCCTGTCCAAATGTGTCTGATAGTTAAAACCCTTTCCCAGTGAATGAATCATGCTATAGCTAAGTGTATGTGTGTGTGTGTGTGTGTGTGTGTACTTTAGTAAAGATATTTATACAAAGTGTTTGAAATCACGAGAAGCAAAGGGGCGTAGTAGTTTCCTCTGAGTACTCCGGTACCCTCCCACAGCCCAAATACATCCACATTGGGTTAATTGGCTGTTTCTAATTGCTCATAGGTGTGTGTTGGCGCTGCAATGGTCTGTCAATCTGTTAAGGGCTTACCCCAGTTTCGAGCAGTGTCGGCTGAGATAGGCACCAGTCTCCCCACGGCCCTAGTATGATTAAGTGGTTCAGCAAATGAGTGAGTTTGAAATCAAATTCCTTAATCTATAGTATGTCTTTGCTTTCTATTATGTGTAAAATTTTATTACGAACTGAAAGTTCAGACAAGAGCCAAGGGTACTGGGGGAAGGGGTAATACCCTTTACAGCTAATACTTTCACAACAGCTTTGAAATCAACTGAAGCTGTAAGTTAAAACCCACAAAGTTCAGAGGTCATCTGATGAAAGGGCACACCATTATCATACACATTTTTACCATTCCTGTCACATGCTTCTGGTGAATGCTTCCTTATACTGGAGAAACACTGCCACTAATTGTAGACAGTATACCTACTGCCTTAATGCTCCGCTAATTACAACACCGTCACAGAGTCTGCATGTACAAGTATCTTCTAGAACTGTTACACCCCGTTAGCCACAACAGATCAAACCATTTAAACTAGTAATGCCCGGTATCGCCCTGCTACCCTTATGGCCCACAGGGTATGTATGTATATAGATCAGGAGGCAAAATGCAGCTTGATGCAGATGCAAGATGTGCTCACAGTGCATCTGAAAACAATGTTCAGTTTATTAGGGCTGTAGCTTAACATGCAAAACTGCACCTGTGATGCCTACTAAATACATTCTCCGTTAAGTGCTGATTGCAGGTTAAAAGCCAAAATAGTGACAATACTCAACCAAGCTTTCAAAATCTTTGAACTAAAAGGTAAATGAATGTTTAACAAAAAGCAAAAAAAAAAAAAATAATAAAGACGGGGTGTAAGTAAAAAGTAGTGCTTATTTAATGAAGAAGGTTGTGTCAGAACAAGAAAATGGCATTGACGGCATTAATTCAGCTGAAATGCCATTTGAATAGTAATTGTTTTTTAATGAAAATGTCTGCACTGAATACGGTAGCTAACTTTTACTTTTTAAAAGTCCATCTAATCTTTTTTTCCATTATTCGAGAGGTCAGATTCGGTTCCTGAAACAACTGGAAAACTGTCACAAAAGTCCTATTGAATTCATTCTTTTAGACGTGAGAGATTTGATATAACCTGTCTTATGTGCTCAGGCCAGCACTGTGAGACTGACATGACAAAACTGGAAAGAAGTATTAAGTGATAGTTTCCCTGAGTAACTATGATGAAAAAGTAGTATGTGGATGAAATTCCAAGAGCACGGGGTCATGGTTTATATAGGGTCCGGCAATCCCGTAGAGATGGAATTTATTTCTATCTGAATCTTTTTTTTTTTGTTTTTTTTTTTTATCTCCTTAGAAAATTACAGGCTTTATGAGCTGTAGGAATTCATTCCCATTCAGATGTTACGGTGCTGGAGTCATGATCGAGAGATTGTTGGTTCAAATCCCCGTTAGACCCACACTGTGCGAAGACGCCTGGGTGAGATCTTAACCAAAAGTGTGCCTCTGTCCACCCAGCAGTATAAATAGGTACCAGTAAAAATACTGGGAAGATAAACTGCGATGGACTAGCATCCCCTCCAGGAGGAGTTAAACTCCTAGTCGCTTCATGCTACAGAAACCAGGATAAGCTCAAGCCTGATGAGCCAGTAGGCTCAGGTGTAAAATATTCTCTGTAATATGAAACATGCAAAATAATAATAAGTAAAAAAAAATAAATAAATGTGACATATCACCACAAAATCAATGTGGGTGTGCAAAACTCAATTTTTGACTCAAAAAATGACTCAAGTATCAGACAAAATGTGATTAATGGATTTATTCAAGAAAAGTCAGTTTGGTGCATTAAGACCCATTTTTTGTGATTGATTTAATGAGTCAGATATAGACTTCTATTATAATTCATGATTAATGTTTTATCGCATTTTTAAATCGTTGCAGAAACTACAGTTTGCCTCAAACTGAGGTTTTGACTGAAACCAGCGTGTGTTCTCGACTTCAGGGCATCTTTGATTATTTTGGATGCCATACTGTGAAAGAAATATGATCATATGACCAAAGGAAGCAAAAATCCAGGTTCTTAAAAAACAATCTGCCAGAAACCTGATGTGATCATTGCACTGCTGTTTGGATGCAATAGTGAATAGATGATCCGTCCATCTATCTATCCATCCATCCATCCAACCACCTATTGCCTGCTTTTCTATCAGGGTTGTGCAGGAAGCTGGAGTGAATCCTAACTGACTTCAGGTGAAAGGGAAGGGTACACCCTGAACATGTCACCAGCAAAACTCAGGGTGAACACTGACACAAACGACCATGTACTCTCACATTCACACCTAACTGCATCAACCATGAACCTTCTTCACTATGAGCTGGCAGCACTAAACACTGAGCAAAAGAAAAAAAGAAAAAAGAAAAACAAGAAACAAATGAACAAACAAATAAATAAAAATATAACAGACCCTCTTCCTCGTTAAAATAAAAAAAATAAAAAAAATCAACAACAATCTGAATAGGGTGAACAATGCTTACATGGTATTGTATTATAACATTTAACTGTACAAAATAATTTAAATGAATAAGAATAACTCACATTGGCATCACTGCAAATACAGCTCAATTTTGTAATGCAGCAATGCGTCTAGCAACACTGCCTGCCCAAACTAAGGTATATTTGACCAGTTGGCGAAGGTATATTTAACTTGGCATTTGATCGCCCTTTTTTATGCTGCCTTCACACTTTTTGAGCAACCCTTCCTGAAATGCATAAAATCAAGACATTTTACATGCTTTCATGTATGCAGGGTCTGAACTGCATCTTTAAGCTATTATAGGGTTTGAACTCGAAAATTGCCTAACTGAGTCAGAAAACCAGTGCACACATCTCCAAACATCATGCGGTTGGGGACCCTGTTCTATCCCATTGGCTTACACTCCATTACCCATAAACCCAAGCTGCTCTATTAAAGAGTGCAGTACATCAGCCACTGCCAAGCCCCTCGTTATTATTTCATTGCACTCAATTGACAGACGGTGATCCAGAGCATGTTAAAAGCAGCCATTTTGGATTGAACATAGCTCACACCTCATCTGTCGCTTCACAAGATTGGTGTTGACAGACTGGTATTAGGGGCTATCTGTGTGGAGGATCAACTGTCAGTCTCACAGAGCCTGGGGTAAGCGAGTGAAAGTGTGGGAGAGAATGGGGATGGAGAGTGGGAATGAGATTGGGTGGCAGAGGGTGTGAAAAATGCACTATATGACATATTTTTGTTAAAACATTTATTTATTGATTGACTGATTAATTGATTGAAGCTTGCACTTAAAAAAAATATTTAAAGAAAGCTTTGCTTCGGGAGTCTGTTTAAAGAAGGTGAAAACCTGTATGCAATGCTGATTGACATCAGAAAAACAGAGACCAGCATTTATATTGCATTTATAGGAGGCAGTAAACAAATCTGTAAAAACTATAAAAATAAAATTTAAAAAAATGAGGTACACAAAAACATTTAGTCAACAGGACAGAACGGAGAGAAAGAATGAATCAGCAGTAATATTCCCACATGTCGGCATGAACAGATTTGAGGTGATGATGGGATGATGATGAGGCATAGCTTTAAAGGCTGTGAGTGATATGGATGATGCTGATAATCAAACTGAGAGCTAATTTACTAGGCAGCGTAGGTTATAAATATAATAGTTGAAAAATAAATAAAAATATTTTTTAAATTGTTTATTATAATTCACAGTGTCTTTGTGTTTTTAAGTTGAAGAAAGAAAACTGAACAAATTATTTAATTGTACAATGAAAAAAAAAAAAATCAGCCTGTAAAAAAAGGCCTTTATAAAAGTGAGCATTCTTGCTGGCATTGTTTTTATACATTTTCTCTAGGCACCGTATTCAAAATTACTTGTAACTGTTCCCAAATATTGCTTTTGGAGAAAAGTTCTGTGTTATCTTTTTTTGTTGTTGTTGTTGTAGTTTTATTAATATTTTAAAATTAAATTTTCATTATTACGTATTCCGATCAGCTTAATCCTACTAGACAAAGGTTTGCTTTTGTCTAGTAGGATTAAGCTGTTCGGCAAACGAACGAACGAAGTATGTGGCACACACACACACACACACACACACACACACACACACACACCAAGAAGCATGGGGCTAGAACCCAGGACCTTCTTGCTGTGAGGTTGAAGTGCTAACCACTTGGCCACTCTGCTGTAAATCACTTAAATTCCACATGTGTTCAAGTGAACTCAAATCTGGAATCTTGCACCTTGTCCATAATCTCCAATGTCTTAGATTGTTGCTTCTTGTTCAGATAATATAGACACAAATTAAATTAATGTTTGGGATTCTAGTCTCCCTGATAGGACAATTTACATTCAATTGCATGTATCTGAATTCTGAGAGGTGATCTAATAAATTTGTTAAGCACTGCATACATATAGAAAGACACACCATCTTTCAGCGGAACTGGAATGAAATCTTTAAAGGTGACCCCCCACCCAATTTTTTTTTCTCCAAAAACTGAACATACAGTGCATAGCAGAAACTGCAAAAGCTTTCAGAAAAGCTCCCATATACAGGTCCATGCATTAAATGAAAATAAATATTACGTTATCATCATATAACAAAATAACTGATGTAAAGAAATTGCGTTATAGGGATCGTCTGTAACTTATTTTGCTGAAATTTATAAGAAAACCCAGTATTTAAGTGCTGGCAGTCTACGCTCATTGTAGCAGCATTGCTCCACAAAATTAGTGGAAATAACCCCAGCATATTATTCTCGACAATCGACTTTCTATTAAACTTCTGACCGGCAGCCACTGAGGGCTCATCATTAAAATGTGAGGAGTCAGCTAAAGGTCATTGTAAGCACCACTTAAAGGAAAAATGCCCCCTGAAAGGATTGCATATTCATTTTTTACCATGTGGTCTTCATTTGTGTCCATGATTTACTTGGTAATGAAATTCGAAACTGACTTTTGAAGCTTAAACTTCTTTCAATGGCATGTTAGTCTATTTTTAGTTTGGTTAAGCGTTTCCTACAATGCCATTCTGTACACTCTGTGTCAAATTAGTAAATGAAAAAACATTTAAAATCCCTACTAATTCCTCCTCCCTACTCCTACTGTCTTTGAATGGTGTTTTAGTTTATTTGTCTATCTGGTGTTTATAATAAATCATTTAATCTGTAAATTACACACCTGCACCTTGCAGATACATGTCAGTTGGGAGAATGAGTAAACGACTGTTTGGCAATTAATATTACAAACCTTAAGAGCAAGGTGATTTTCTTGATGTTCTATTCTTCAATGTAAATAAAGCAGTATTTGCTTACTTACCAGTAAGACATTACCTTGCACTGCAAGATGCCAGGAAGTTGACTCATGCCACACCCACCCCCACCCCCCCCAAGCCTGGTCTAAGAAATTAAACATAATGGGTTGTATTATTATATGAAAATAATCCTTTACAGTAATGCATGTCCCAGAACCTCTTATATATTTTACAGCACAGCAACTTCCCCATTTTTTTAATGAAAGGAATGTCAGGCTTTATATGCATGAATTATTAAATGCAATAATTTAATAATGTTAAACATCTGCAAATAAGTAAGTTCCTAACAGTACTTACTTGATAGCAGCTATAAACAGTTATTCCCTCAGCAGCTTATTATGATAGCCAGAAACCGAAAAGTTCAAAGTTCTCTATAAGAACAAAGTTCTACATCACTTTAACAATGATTTTACAAGTTCATAGTTAATAATATGTTGTAATCCATGAATGAGGTTCAGATAATGTGGGACATCTTACAAGCAGGTCCCTGTTTATTAGTGTTAGTGAAATTAAAAATATATATGAACACGCAAATGATTTCAGAACTTCTGAGCAATCAGATTTAAGAATGAAGGTAACACTGCTGTGGCATAATGTTACAGCTGTTTACCGGATTACCCTGAAAGAATACAACAGGAAAAGTTTTCACTGAAACACAGAAGAAGGACAAGTGGTGATGCTTCCACCCATAACAAAACCATCTGACAAGCATGTGCAGTTGGGGGGAGGAGACAACGACACCTCAAGCATAGCCTTGTAGGTAGACTTTCCATTTCCTTCTGTGTACTAATTATATATAGATATATAAAAAGGGGACCGGAGGGTGTGTTCCAACTATCGTGGAATCACACTCCTCAGCCTACACGGGAAAGTCTATTCAGGAGT
>JAQMYF010000015.1:9988213-10003046 GCA_030014195.1 Neosilurus mollespiculum
ACATACATATATATACACACACACACACACACACACACACACACACACACACAGTCATCGACAAAAGTCTTGTCGCACATGTGGACATTCATGTATAAAATCCCATATCTCAACAACCTATTAACCGATTTTCATCGACTATGACTTACGTTAATCCAACAAGTGTACAGATTGTTTTGTGAAAGCAACAGGAAATTGTACATTTATACTTTTTACAGTTAATAAAAGACGAACATATCCATTTTAGGCTTGACTAAAGACTTGTGATAATAATAATAATAATAATAACAACATTTATAAAATCACTTTAGTGTTGTAACATGCAAAAGCTGAATACTTTCTAAATACATGAAAGAATAGTTTGTAAGAAGTGCTGGAGTATGTAGGAGTACGACTCTATTTAAAAAGGTACTTTTTATTCAGCTGCAGTTTATAAAGACACTCTTTTGCTAATCTGTCCTGTTTAAGCATGTAAAATAAACATAGCTTTAACAAATTAAATAGTGCAGAGAGAGCCAAACTCATTAGTGGCCAATCAAGCCCAGCGTAGAAAGAGCTATGAGAGATTACAGTGGTGTATGGAGTTAGGATCCCACTCTTAAACAACCACTTGGCACTAATGAGGGAAATAATTGACTCATGCATAAGTAGGAAGTGTACTGAAATAACTACATGTGTAAGCCAGTAAGCTTGCACAGTGGTATCACTCTGCATATAATTATTAGGGGGAATAAATAGGGCGGTGGTGGCTCAATGGTTGCAGAATTGGGCTGTTTAACCTACAAATCAGAAGGTCAATAATTCAAAACCAAGCCTCAGTTACTTCATGTGCAAAATGTAATTCTTTGGATAGAAAACATCAATTGAATAAGGTAAAAATGCATGAAAAATAAAATGTCCCTCCTCCCCCCTTTATGGGGTTCCTATAACTACAGTTTTGGCCTCATGGTGACATTTGAATCGTCCCCTTTTGCTTTTAAGCTTGTGCTTAAGCAATGTACTTGCTACATACTGAGGACGGTGAGGATTATGTTTTCAACCAACAGAGTAAGGACATTTTTAGCTGGTTTGGCTTTTCAATGGGCTGTTTCAGGGTAAAGACTTGAGTTTAGTGTTCAGGTTAGAATTAGGCATGTAGCTGTTATGGTTAGGAGAAGGGCCTAGGAAATGTATTATGTCAGTGAATGTCCCCACAAAGAGAGAATACAAGATTGTGCGTGTGTGTGTGTGTGTTCACTTTAGTGGAATAAATTTCGAAGGAGAGGCATGCGGTAGATCTCTGGGGTCTTAAGGAGTCAGAATTTAATATACGTTTAATTAGTATAAGTAAATATATTAAAGTGGGTCTGAAAAGTTAAGTGAGGTTAAGGGAATTCTTTGCATTTGTGTTATCCCAAACTGCACTGCAGGTTTACACTCACGGTAAGTGATGTGTGTTTTTTTTTTCCCCCTCTTCATTTTTTTTCCTCTCTCTTAATGGTAGAGTCCCTAAGCAGGGGAAAAACAAGCAGGAGGATTTTACAAATACTGTTTAAATCTGTCAGGACTCTTTAAGACATACAAACAACCTATTGGTTTCTAAACTGGGTACAAGAGCACATGTACAAGACAAAAAAATAACGAGGAAAAATAATTAGGAGAGTGCCATATTAAAGTACTATATTTCTACAGTGTGAAAATCTATTAATTCCAAAACACCTGTCATGTCTCCATCATTCTCAGTCTGCTTTCACCTCTCTCTCTCTCTCTCTCTCTCTCTCTATATATATATATATCTCAGACACACACACACAATCATCAAGATGGCGGCAGTTTTGAGCTGTAAACGTATTGTTAATTAATCACGTTCTCTGTTCAACACCCTGAGAATGTGTCAGCTCCTCCTTCGCCCTAAACTAGCCATAAATGACAGGAGGCTGCGGTTGGTCTCCCGTTAACACGAAGCTGTAACACCTTCCGGTGTGAACTACAAGATCTCGCACGTCAGAAGCAAAGAGCTGAAAGTGAGTTGTGAGAGATGACATAAGGGAGATGTCAGTTCACTCTCTCTCCTCTGTTTGTCTTCTCCTCATCTTCACCAGGTTTTAAATATAGCCTTGTTTCCAGGCATGTTGGTGCACATGAGCTGTATGAAAGAGAGAAGTTGTGACTCTTTCACCTTATGGCATTTCTGCTGGGCTGACATCCAGTACGAGCTAATGAAGCAGAACTTAAAGCAGAGGAGGCCGCACAAGGGACCTTCATCCGGCCAAAAGTGAAAACGCACTGAAAAATGCATTTCTGAAATCAGATTAGGTTTGTGCCATAAATTATTTATTGCTCACACAGATGTGTAAATCGCATTGAATTCATATCTGATAAGGTGTGATGAATAAAAGATTGAGGCAAAGGTAACATGAATGCGGGATTATAGAGCGTGAAGGCAATGGGGGTGGGGGGGGTGGGGGTGCACTAGTGGGGTTAAGATTCTGGGATAAGAAGTCAGCAAGTATAATGCTACCGTAAAGAGGAATAGCAATAGTGATAAGAGCAGAGAACTGATGGAGGTCAGTATTTCCAGGAAGTTACATGGAACACAGTGGATGCACTAGAGTTTTTTGAGGAATGTCAAAAAGTTAAAGGTCCGAACAACTCAAGCTTGTTTATTACATTCATCTTCTCTCTACCTTCAGCTGTACCTTACTATGCCGTTCATCTAGCAAAGTGTTTCTTCCTTAAGCCCCAGTCTCACACTGTCGTAATCACTTCACAAAAAATGAGAGTAGGTTCCGCGCATTTCCGTTGGAATGCGTGAGAAGAAAGGAGCTGCCTTGAGAACCAAGAGGATGTGGCTTCTATTCACACCAAGTTGAAGGTATCCATTAAAGGTTACTTGTGGTGAATTGGTATTACTAGCTCTTTAAATCAATCATGCATGGCATCAGTGGTTACATCAGGCAATGTCAGTCCTTGCTTCTTGTCAAATACGGGCGAATGCTGCCACACTACTCCTATTAGGCATGCGCAGCAAAATGTTGCCTTCTTTATTGGCTGTTCCAACCCTGGTAGTGACCCATATTTGATGGTTTGTCCTATTGGGTGGGCTGTGTGTAGGAGATCAGATTGATCAGAAGGTTTTTAATGCATCAAGATGTGTATCCCATCAGCCTCAGTGACAGAAATACACAACATATGGCATATGATTAACCTAAGTTGGTTGTGGGAACGAAAGGGAATCACCAGGGTGCACATGATATAATATCATGATACTTACCTTCCGATTCAATTTGTGTTGTAATTCTGTAAGTACTGCGATTCTATAAGACTTGAACCCAGGACGTTCTTGCTGTGAGGCAGGCGTGTCAACCACTGTACTAACCACTATGCCACCATGCCATCCATACATGGGAGAAAACTCAAGAAAAAAAATTAAGTAGCATTCCTCTTTTAAGAAATGTATTTATTTTCAGGCCTGAGTTATTTTATAATACTGAAAACCATCCACAACCTTTATCCCAAATAATTTTGAATTAGCAGAAAGTATTGGGAAAATTAACCCACCTGTGTGTCTCTGTAGATGTTTGCTTGAGGCCACCGCTTCCCCCAGTCCTGGGCTCTAGCATCATCACCTGAGGTCCATCTACCCAGCCCAGACCATTATGGACACCAACGTGCAGCCTTCGCTCCTGTACCAACATCCGCACTTCCGCACCTATTCTCTAAAGAGTAAACCCACACATAGGCAAATATGAAAAAAAACAACAAAAAAAAAAAAAAACACGATGACTATTATAAGGTTCCTCTATTTGTAAACTAAACTTAAAAGCAATGCAACTGTAATTAAATACCCAATCGCCATCTGATGTACAGTAATAAAAACGCTTGCTACATTAAGAGGCACATACAAATATTAGTGATGACTGCTCCTACAGTCATGCTACTGCCAGTGATTTTACCATTCATTTCTTGTTTATCAGTTCTATTTATCATGGCTTTTATGTAAACGTAATGTAAATCAGCTCTTGTAGAAATAATGCACATATGTGATGCTCGAGATGACAATTTCATATAGAATTTTGTGCATTAATTTTCTCTCTCTCTCTCTCTCTCTCTCACACACACACATCCCTCCACAAGACACACACATGATGGCCTCTATTTATAGGCATGCATGTCATGTTCTGTATTTTGGACTTGGTTTTATCACCTACATTGTTTTGCATAAGCATTCAACACGAGCTTCTCACCCCCATGTCTCCCTGGTTGATTTTAATGTCAAATTTCCCAAATAATTTATAAAGGTTTAGCACTTGTACAAGGCACTACAAAGGCCTTAAGAAGGTTTCGGTGGGGGAGAAAAAAGAAAAAAAAAATTTGAATCCTCATTCATGTTTGACTGATCTCTCAGCCCTCGGCATAGTACGTGCAGAAATAATAAACATGTGCGGAGCATATGTGACAGACTAAACACAAATAAATGCAATGCATTTCACACATGCATGCACGCGTGTGTGCACACGATGCCCCACACATATGCTCTATATGAATTTAGCCTGCAGAAGCATCTCCTCTGGCAAGCCTTGTTGTTGTTTAATTCTCGGAGGGGAATGGGGCAAAGTGTGCATGTCATGGCTGCATTGTTATGGTGAGATCCTGTCAGTTCTGTCCTCTGGGTTGCCCTGTGCTTTATCGATCACCTCTCTCTCTCTCCACTGCTTCTAATCAAGGCAGGGCTTCTTTTTGCTTAAAGGAACTGCATGTTGTAGCACTGACTGAAGAAAAAGAAGCAGTGTAGAAAACAGCCAGAAGAAAAACAGAGTCATTTGCATATTTATGTAAACCAGATTCTAACAAACCAAAACTGTAGTGAGGAGTACAATTTTATTGCAATCCTAAAATCACACCAAACTTTCATTAGAAATCAATACATTTGTTAATAAGTACAGGATTATGTACAACGAGCCAGTCGTTATTGGAAAACAAACCCCAAAAGGGGATCGGGCCTTGCATCACCCTAAAGCAGTTTATTATATGATAATAACAAGCTTACTTTTACTCATTACCCTGCTTATTACAGAGATTACAGTAATTTTATTGATAAAATTTATTTATTGCTTTAGTGAACGACGTTCCCATAGTCCTGGTCTGTAATTCATGGTGATGGTGAATTATTAATGAATGAACGAATAAAAATCAGACAAATTAATACCATAACTGACCAATCAGAATTGAGAATTCAAAAGAACTGTGTAATAAGTGCCTATTAGCCCACTTTACTAAGGTAAATAAAACTATGTTATTTGTCTTCCTTTCACGTCACGGCCGGGGTTTAAGCCGTTGAAGCCATTATTTTTGCACCACAGAGCTTTCAAAAAAATTACACTACATTTCAATATATATTATTTTTCTCCCCAATTACTTTGTCGGTTTCCACCCAAAAGCTACCTCTCACCTATTACAGAGTGGCTAGCATCTTCAGATAGTAAATCCTAGCACATGTCTTACCTTAGATATACAGTATGAAGCCAGCCACCACATGTTTCCAGCTGCTACCCATGCTGCATCACAGGGAAGTCAAGCAGGCAGTGAAAAAACTATTCTTCGTATGGCACAAATTGATTGACAGGGGAAAGGGTATTGCTTCTCCTACTCAGAGACCAGAATTTTGCTCTCTTTTGAATTCCTGTTTTTTTGTTTTTTGGTTCTTTTTTTTTTTGTTTTTTTTTAAATGTTACATCACTTGTTGGCCCCACATTCTAGTTACTGACCTTGGTTTGTATTTAGCAAATTAAAAGAAAACACAAAGCAACTATTTCTCAAAAATTGTAGCCAAGTTAAATGCAGTTACTGGACTGAATTTTACACATTATTACATTTCATTCAAACTACAGTATGAATACAGGATTAATTTTCTAATAATGGCACATCCTGAAGTGTTACCACTTGGACCTAATGGGGTGATCATACTAGAGGTGAGACAGAAAAGCGACTGATGCAACTTGATATTTTTGCGATTTATTTGGGGGGAATTTTTCCAAGTTCATCAAGATGTTTTTCGACTCCACATGCAAGCGAATATTTTGCAATTGGTTTGTGGATGTCTAGCAAAAAAAGTGAATCTTCGATCATAAATCAGTCACGCTTTGTTCACTTTTTGTTCTTTAACAATTCACTTTTTATTCACACATTATTAGAGCTATGTAAGTCTTCAACTTGTGGATTTTCCTTGCAAATGCAATAATAAAGAAAGTTTTGAGCCTACTCCACATGAGAGATTTTTTTTTTTAACATTTGCAGAAATGTCAAACATGTTTGAATTTTTTTTGAGATGAGTTCAGGAACCAGGCAGCCAATATGCAATGCCGCAAATGTTGCAAGAGAAATTTGAGAACATTTTTTTTGAGAATGATAAAGCGACAGCCATGCATTGCCATTCACGTCAGTCGCTTTTCTATTGCACCTCTAGTGTGATCACCCCCTAAGCAACTAACCAATCCATAAATATATTAAATAATGATATATTTATTTGCCATTTATAGTTAGATTTAGTGTTGTATGTCCAAGAATATCCAAAAGAGTTCTGGTGACCACTGTCATGTAAAAAAAAGTCATGTCCCATAGGATGTGATGAGCTTCAATAAGTGTTCAATTAGTGTGCAAGAATGCCTATATTCAATACCACCCTGAAAGTGTGTGTATGTGTGTGAGTGAGTGAGTGAAAATATTTGAAGAGAGGCAACAACCCTTGAAATCAAAGATGGTTGTATTAAATATAAGTGCCGTTTCAAAGACTGCTGACATTTGATCAATTCCAGCTGATTAATCCAAATGGCCATTATGTTGTTTATGTTTACAATAACAGCTTGCAGGCCTCAGAGTCTAATTCTGTGATGAATGACTTGGAAATAAATTTCCAATAGGTTTTAATGTAAAAACAAATTTTCAAAAACTCTAATCTCAAATTACAGTACAAGACAATACACTATATACTCTACTTAATAAATAAAATCATAGAATTAATTAATTAATGAGGGTGTTTCTGTGTGGAGTTTGCATGATCTCCCCGTATTCCAGTTTCCTCCCAGAGACATGCATATTAGGCTAGTTGGTTGTTCCAGATTGCATGTGTGTTCCAGATTCCAGATGGTTGTATGTGTGTGTTGGCCTGTGATGGACAGGCGAGCTGATCAGAGTGTGCCCTGCCTTCGCCCAGAATCAGCTGGGATGGGCTCCAGCATCTCTGAGACCCTAATAGGATTAGATGGTTTGGCATGAATGAATAGTGCTTTTTTTCCTCTGTGCTTAAGGATGTAATACTGCTTTTGTTAAATGACTTTAAACATGAAACAGTGAATGTTTTTCTAAGCCTTTGCACTTCTCCATCAATCCATAGCCATTCATAATAAACAAACATATTTGTGAGAGAAGACACCACCGCCACCATGGCATGGATGCACGGACACCTGCTGCTGCTAGGATGTATTAGCTGCTAATCTTGGTGGCAGAAGCAGTCGGAAGTTGTTCATCACAGTGGTGGGTTTATGTGAGGCTGTGTCGAAGATGAACAGCATTTCTCTACCACTTTCCTCTGGCTGCTTTCTGCCCAGGCCTCCCACACACTTGCGTCTCCAATTAGTATATCCATTGTGCTGAGGGTATATACGCAGGGCAAAAGAGAATGGCAGTGAACACACCCCACTCTACACTGTGATTCATACAGCAAGAAGTAGCAGTCAGTAAGAAGAGCGCCAAAACTTCTCAAGTAGACAGAATGCAATTTAGTCCTAAGTTCATTTTCAGTAAAGTAGAATGGGACATATGACTCACTACATATTATGAAATTCTGAACGCAAACAATCACTGAAAATGTGTTTAAAAGAGTGGAAAAAAGAGAAGCTCTGTCCTTTAAAACAATTGATAACTTGCATGATTCATGAAAATTATGCCTTTGAACAGTCGCTAGAACACAGAGAAACTTAGCCTCCTGTGATTTTTTATAACTTGATACATGTGGGTAGACAATCCACAAACACAGTTGGTGACTTAAGTCTTCAAGATTTATCCAGGTAAACGTATCATATTCTGAAATGCTTTATACGACTTACAGGTAATGTAAAAAGTCTGAGGATTCAGAACTTGCCTGGATACTAATTTGTCTTCCTTGGCTGCTGTATCATGGTCAAAAAGGCAGGGGTGGCTCAGTGGTTAAGGCTCTGGGTTACTGCTCCAAACTGGTTCAAGCTCCAGTCATAGCAATCTGCCATTGTTGGGCCCTTGAGCACGTGTCATAACCCTCAATAGCACAGTTGTATAAAAATGAGAAATGGAAGTCGCTCTTGGCGTCTGCCAAATGCCATAAATGTAAATGTAAAAGTCGCAATGGATCCAGAACTTATGCCAGGAACACTGAGTGCACAGTGTGATATTCTTTCACAAACTACTATGCACACACTGAGGGGCAATTTGGCATAATCAACTCACCTAAACCTACATGGGAGAACATGAGAAACTCCACAAAGACAACAACCCGGGTTCAGGATCACCCCCAAAGACACTGAAGTCATGGAGCCACACTATCTCTTACACCACCATTACATCTCAGTATTTATGTAAGATTTCTCTTTATTTTTTAATTAAAAATACTCTGCCTAATATTTAATAAAGCACTTAGATGTGGTATCAAACAAGTGCTTTTGTTTTTATACACTCTGATATCTGAGATTATAAGGTATTCTTGGAGCCACATCAAGTAATTAAATCGGGAAGTGTTGTGATTGACTTCAGCAAATGCCTGCCACAAATGCCAGCAGTTTAAAAGAGCAGCGGAGACTCAATTGCATTAATAAACTCATTAGAATTTATGATGCCGTTGTGTTTGGATTTCTTCATGAGTTAGATAGCCTTGCTCTCCTCATTTTATGGGATTTCTTAGTAAATCATGAGAAAACAAACAAAGAAAAAGTCATTTGAGTATTTTCCCTACCCAGACCAGACAGGAACAAGGTACATATTTTGAGACTTTTATTACTATTATTATTATTATTATTATTACTATTATTATTATTAAACAGTGGACAACTATTTAAGGACACAGTGTAATAGTTAAAGAGGAACATGCTATCATGCTCATAATAAATCACATTTCCGATTATTTGCAGATTGCTACGCACTGCTTCCTCCATCACAGGCAATTTCCTCCCCACAGGAGGGCTTCACTCAGAGGTCTTCAGTCAGCAGGGATCATGTGGAATGAGACACACCTCCCACACCTTAGCCTTCCTTCCATCTATAAGATCATTATGATTTGGTGTGGAATCAGTTTCAAAAGTTTTACAGCTCCAACAACACAAACCAGATGCACATGACAAAAAACGTTATGAAGATACAGTATACCATCATCATTATTATAACCTTTAATAGGAATGTTATAATAATATTTGGGTAGTCAAAGCACTTTTATAATATACTACAACTTACTGCATATCTACTATAGATGTAACTAATGCATTTTTAATTAATGTTTGGGAGAAAGGTTTATATGCCATGTGGTTGAAACTAGATGTGTGCATCAAAACTGGGATCCCATGGGATGCAATTAAAAGTCATACAAGTTGGATTTTTTTATTTTTATTTTTTTTTACTCTTAAACCAGAGAGGGGTCAAATGTGAAGTTCCCAGGATGAATGGTAATGGTCATTAAGGTGAATGTGATTGACATGCTAAAGCGATGCATCTAGAGTAGTTATTCATTCATCTTTAGTAACTGCTCAGGTTTTTTAAAAATTTGGCTGGGTTTATATTTGAGCAAGGGGCTCTCAAGTGGTGCAAAAGGACAACACAATCGCAGTACAACACACCAATCATGAGCTTTCCTCTTGAATGTTATGCTGGCATGTGATAAGCTGGCTTTATATGCATTGCACCCCCAGGGTGATAGCTGCCAAATCAAAGGTAAGTGGGAATTGGCCAAGGTTAAAATACTGATTACATTTTTGGGGAGTGAAGGTAAAAACAAATATGTATTCCAAAAAACAAAATCCAAAACAAGCAAGCAAACATAGTTGCCTCGTCCTTCAGGTTTAAATCCATCTACAGAAAAATATGATGGGTTATCTAAATAGATATTTTTTTTCTTTATATTTTGTTTTTTACAGGTTATATAAACTAAATCTTAAAAACAGTTTCTAAGCATTTATACGACATGACTATCACACAATTTATACTTAAATACCAATTTGAGTTAGTACAGAAAAGACATGGAATGAAGGAGCTAGATAGATATACAGGGGGGAAAAAAGTTTCATGTCAGTAGCCTAACCCAGTACATCTGTTACATCTTTTTATTTCTGTTCCTTTCCTCTCAGCTGCTGTTCTGTACTTCTCTTTCATACACTTTTTCTCTCAGTGCTGCAACGAATTTTTTTTCCTGCCCTGAAAATATGAATATTTCACAGCTAAGAAGCTTAAAGCGAACAATGAAATGGCCTGCAGTTAAATTATACCCTATTTTCATAGCCACAGAGCAGAGAGAGTGGGTGTATGAGAGCAATAAAGAGTGAGCCAGGGAGCGAGTAAGAGCGGGAGAGTGAGAGAGAGAGAGAGAAAGAGAGATAGAAAGAGAGGTATGAGAAAATTTTAACAAATTTAACAATAAAAAAAGCAGAAGAGACTGAATGCAGAGTCGTGATGAAACTCGTCCTTCCTCTGCAGTTTCAGTGTTTGCTGTGAAAAGTCTCAGCTCGAAGGGTCACACGTCATTTAGCTCAGCTGCTATAGCAAAGGTCATCTGACTAGACAACCACCAGCCCACCACTTGAGCCAGCTCAGATATTACATAAAGATGAAAAGCAGAAAAGTGTGTGCACACCACACACACACACTTATAAAATATTTGTAATCATACACATACATCAAATGGTGTAATCATATTCATAAAGATACTTCAGATGCCACATTTATTTTTACTAGCATAGGAAAATGGTAATATTAAAAAAATAGATTTACTAAAATAAATTGAAGTTAAAAAAAGAAGGTACACAATGGCAGTATGTTCTGAAGACTCTGTGAAGGGTTGCGGATTAGCAATGCCAACCCCCTTGTGAAGCAGGGATAAAGTTCAGGTTTTCTTATGGAAAAGCCAAAATTCTGTGAAAGTTTGGTTGAAATAAGTTGACTGGTTGAGGAGCAGTAGAAGATTAAAAGCAAGTGTAATGACAGACAATGACAACAGCGATGGACGACAACAGTGAAAGGCGACACACAGTGATCTCTATGAGTCACTCCAGCTTCGCTGGCAGGCGACAGAAAACTGATCTCAAATGTTGCTATTTCACTGGTGTGGTGCCACGATTGGCTCAACTTTTACACAGTGAGCACACTACCAGGCCTATACTGCAATATTTTGTTAAACCGCCTTTAGACTTGATTACAGTGTGTAATCACCATGAGACTGTAGCTTCAATTGGTCAGGTGATGCTTAAGTTTGCTGATAAAATTGTATGGCGACTATGTGCTGCAATCAAGGCTAATGGTGGCACAACAAAATATTAAACAGAACTTGTATTTGGCCAGGTAGTGCACATACTTATATATACGTGGGACACTACTTTTATCCATTAATATCTACTCTTTATTTAATGAGATAAAACTACTGTATATTTGTTAGAGATTAGCTTAATGTTGCTTAATGTTGTACAATCAGTACAAACCTTTTCCCAACCACTAAAACACTAAGTACACTTCTTATCTGCTCACTCCTTTTCTTTCCACCTCAGTGAAACTGCATCTAGTTGAATGTTCAACTTTATACACACTAATTTATTTGAATAGTTTCTGTGGAAATGCTGAATAACACATCCTTCTGCTTTCTAGTTTTTTTTAATGAGAATGAGAATTAACAGGGTCAAGAGGTACTATGATCTGCAATCTGTACAATGTTGTGCAAGCTGTGTTTTCTCTAACACATTTTTATAAAACTCATTACTTAAACAGGGTGGCACTGAAAAGCCAAGATACTGCTGGATATGCCATGCCTATAAGCTTTCTTTTGCTAGAACTGCATAAGCTGTTTAGGTTGCCAGGGAAACTGCCAATCATTGTGTGATCTGCACATCTGCACATTTCTGATCGGACAAAAAAAAAAGCCCTTGTAGACTTTAGGCATAATAAAGTTGTAGTTGGGGATAGACAGTTATTGCATCACCCAGTGGTATAGTAAGCTGCTTTAAAATGGGTGATTTTGAACATTTAAAATAATAACACCACTGGGATTGAGAGATCTGTGTAGAATCCTACATCGGGGTAATTATGCAGTAAACTCTTAAAAGACGTTTATTTTTCCACAGTGGTTCAGTGTTTAGCACAGTACCTTTACAGCAAGAAGATTCTGGGTTCGCACCTTGCAGCTGATTGGGACCTTTGTGTGGAGTTTGCTGGTTGTCCTCGTGCAAAGCCACATGAATTAGGTCCACTGGTTAGTCTAAACTGCACATAGCTGGTTAATAATCTTTATACTAACCCTGTGATACTTTGTTGAACTGTTCATGTTCTATCCCATCCCTTAACTGAAGTCAGCTGGGATTGGCTTTAACTTCCCTATGGCGCTGATGGATAAATGGTATAGAGAATAAAGAACCATCATCATCATCATCTATTCCCACTTGGCCGCTTCACAACCTTGGGGCGCTCCTTCTGAAATTTCATATCTAGAAGTCACAAGAAGTCAATTTTGTCTATCATCATTCTCCAGGCTTGCTGCCAATCAATATCAAGTATGCCTTCTACCTTGCCCCACAGACCTGAGCCAGGTATTTCGGGTGTTGTGTAGAATTCACGGATGGGAAGGGAACTGGTGATTTTGCGTATTTGTTCATTAGCTATCTTAAAACTTCAGTCAATTGTTGTGGGATCCACATCCGTTTTAAGTTTTCTCTGACCTGGTGCAGTTGTTCCTTGTTCGTACCCTTGATCCATGTATACAATATAATGTATGTCTTTTAAACTGTAACTGTTACTTAAGGTACACTTACAATGTATCCTAACTAAAATTTAAAGAGAATATTACATACATTTTTCCAGGTAGAAGATGTAATATAACCTCCCGTAATGTTGGTTACATAGAACTATCCTGAAGCCCATGCTGCCACAACCTTTCTTCCCTTTCTTTTAACTGTTAACTTTTTTTTTTTTTTTTTTTTTGTAATAGGTCTCCAAGTAAATGCACGTAGAATATTTTGCATTAGTCTGGAATGGCTTTGATGTCAAGGAAAAGGTGTCTTTCGTGGCTATCAGTGTTGTCGTTTCTGCAGTCTTGGTGTTTTTTACAGAGCCAGGAAGTTCACAAGAGAAAATGCTTCCCCCAGTGGCCTTGCTTTGAACCCTAACCTGCTTTGATGCTTCAGCATTCTCCAGTGCTGTGAATGAAGTAAAATATGAATAATAAGACAAATGGCACTGCAGAATGATTCAGACTGTGCATTCAGTCCCGATCACTAATCTGAACCAATTTCGAGCTATTAAACCAAGAAAAATGCCTGAAAATCTGAAAATACAAAAACACGAGCAAGAAAGAAATGAATGGAGTCTTTTATTATCGGCTAGACTGAAAAAGATAATGTCAGCTTTGCTCTTAATCGAGAGGTGACGGCTTTATTACAACTTATGGCAGTAATTGCTCGATCATAAACACTGAACTTAGGTGATGAAGCTAAAACTGTGGCACGACCCTACAACTGTAATTTATGTGGATATATGGAACTATAACATCTGACCACTAACAGGCCATGTCACTGACCATGAGTCAACGTCATCTGATCGATAGGCAATTACATTATGGTACGATTCAGCTTCAGAAAGATGGTATTCATGGACTAGAAAAGATAAAGATAAAGAAGGGCTTGGGTCTCTGATGCCAAGGAGTTTCTTTGCCAGTATTTCTACTATTATTCAAAAACATCTTAAATAGGCCAGCTTGAAGCACTTAGGAAGACGGTAGCATGATAATTGATTGAATAAAACATAAATCAGTGTGCAAAAGCACTCGCCCCTCTGCAATTTAAATCAATATGATGGTCCTAAAAAGGTAATTGCACTGATGAAATTTAAAAAGAATGTTAGCATTCAAAGATAATAATAAAAAAATGCTGCAAAACACATTTTCATAAACAGGAAGGATTAGAATAAGGAATTAGAAGAGAGGGAGAGTATAGATAAGAATATGGCTTATACTGTGTTTAATGGTGAAGATAGTTATCAACATGTACAGTATGTTGTAGAATTGAATGTTAACGTTCCTGTATGCAGTTGGGAAGTACACGTTTCTGCTAGCATTCTGCCGTTTCAGCATGGAATTACTATTGGCCAAAGTGTTTCTGTCCAAGGTCCGGACCAAAGAATTAAGCAAAAAAGGCCTTTTTGCAGCTAGAGGTCACATCCTTGGATATCGCATAGCAATGCCATATTGGACAGCAAACATTTTGCTAGCAGAAATGTGTTAGATTGATCTGCGTCTTAAACAGAGACTTAAGTATTCCTTTCTTTTCCTGAGTACTTTAGAAGCCTCAGAAGAATGAGAGGGAAAAAAGCCCAAGGTCTGCCACGTACTGTAGCTTCTACAACACCTGGAGTAAACAATATCTCAGCCACTGTCTTCTCTGAGAGCCAGGAATTAATGGTAACAGAAACTTCAAATGACAGAACTAACAGTATATATATATTTACATACATATATATATGTATATATATATATATATTTACATACATACATATATATATATATATGTATATATACATATTTACATACATACATATATATATATACATACATATATATATATATTTACATACATACATATAT
>JAQMYF010000015.1:10003917-10019289 GCA_030014195.1 Neosilurus mollespiculum
TATATATCTCCGTCCTTGAGTGGAGTTTGGAGGGGTCTTCAAATACTCATTTGAAGATCACACCTGCTGCGCTGAACTGCTAACATTTTGCTGATCTTTTACTCACTCTGACTGAATAAAATTGTTCCTGATTTTGAATCCACGCCTCTTGGTGAATTGAACTGCTTCCTAAAGACTTTCACTCCAACTCTAATCATGTCCACCTGACCAGTGAATCATCTACTCAAATCTTTGAAATAAAGACTTAAGATGATATTAGATCTGTTAAAGGAATAAGGTTGGACATAAAGTTGTGCGATTTTTAAATTTACCTTTAACATCATGTAGATATCCTGGTTTGGCAAAGGAGTTCTATGCTTTTGACTTATTCCCGCACCTATACTTGTCTCTGGGTTAGTTCTTTACAGTACAGATGTCAAACTCGAAGCCTGCCAGCAAAATACAGCCCGCTAACTCATTTAATGTGGCTCACGAGAGCTTTCAAAGCATATGATTATCATGAATTATTTGCAACAATCATTACCATAAAATTCATCATTAATTCACAAGGTGGCAGCAGCTTATTTCAAGTAAACAGCTAGTCATTCACAACTCAAGAAAGCTAGCTTGTCACTGTCAAGCACTGTTAGAAATGTAAAATGAATAAAAGAACAGAGGTAAAATAACTAAACTAATCATTTTGCCATGCAAATGATTGCCTTTTGAATAGATGTTCAGTGATTATTCGGCAGTCACTGACCTAGAAATTTTGTGATGTGGCCCTCGGTGAAATTGAGTTTGACACCCCTGATGTACATCAACAAATATTAACTCAAGAGTCACATATCGTGTGTCTCTTTCTAGGCTGAATGTAAAACAAGATAAATCAGAGATGATTTATAAATGAATCAAGCAATCAACAAAATATAGAGAAGTAGATGTGCCAGAAATTATTTTGTTATTAAAATGAAGCATTCATCAGTTTTTAGAGTGATTATTTCCTATAAACATACCTTGAGACACCGTTGTCACCATGTTTGTCTAAGAACAGCTTCACATTGCAGTTTTTAATTACCTTAACTGTAATTGCCATTGCCTTTTTCATATGTACCAAAACCGTTACTGGTATTTTGTGAAAGCTATTCAGACTTTCAAAATAAGAAAAGGAACATGTAAGGCTTTGTTTATAATGCAGCTGCATCTAACCTGTTGTGTGAGCAGAATTGCTGTCAATTATGGCGTTGCTATGTGACCTCAAGATGCAATTGGTCTGTTTTGATCCAATCAGCAAACAAACTTAAATCGTGTCCAAACAACCTATTAACGTCTATCTGAACGTATGATCACAAGCAGAGATCATTCACACCTCATATTTGCTGCTATGATTGAATATTTGAGATCAGACTTCCTAAACAATGCAGTTCACAGACTCCCAGCTGTCATTTTGGGGTACCATAGATGTATCCTACACATTTTGTGTTTGATGCAAAAATGTACGGCTTTGTCTAAGACTGTGCTGGAATTCAACAAGACATAAAGAGTTTGTTAGGGGGGCTTACTTTGTTTGTTTTCTGGCACATTTACATTTATGGCATTTGGCAGGCACCCTTATCCCAAGCGACTTACATGTTTATCTCATTGAGGCATGCAGGCACATCTTCCAATATTTCTTGAGTCTGCCCACACCCTTTACCTGCTCCTGCTTGAACAGGGCAAAACAGTTTGAGTGGAGCACTTACATAAATGTATGAAGTTTCTTTTCTTTACTTTGCTCTCTCCAGTTGCTGGAATTCCTTAAATGGCTTACAGAAGAGTTCTAGCTCCCGCCAAGCCACTCAGAACCCATAGTTTCAACTGAGTATTAAAGAAACAGACTTTAAGAGCCAAGAGAGGCACTGAAATTTGTGTAGTTTGAATGCAAGTTCACATTGAAACTAGAAAGACACTTACCACAGAGTACAAGGTACCTCCGCCAGTCTCCCCCTGGTGGTTGTCGGTTGAAGCCCCTTGCTAATCAGATGAGGATTTTTCTTGATTTTTTATTTTCCAACATGATCCCATGCACAGATCACCCCCACAATTTAACTGATTCATTACAGACCTTGGCCCCACCCCTCCACCAAGTTTGATCAAAACTTGTGGGGTTTAAGTCAAGCTAATTCAATTAATTTGGAATGAGGGATGAGTCATGAAAACAATCCCAATTGAGGGGAGGAGAGCTGACAGGTGATTGGTCCACTATAGCAGGTTGTGACACAGGGAGGCGGGGCTAACTAATCAAGACATATAGGCCCAAAGCATTTCTACATTCAAATGATTAAAAAAATATATTTTACATATACATGTTGTCTGTCAGTTATAAATTCTAAATGTCTGTGATCCAGGTGAGCCGTATCACAGACATTTAGAATTTATAACTAACAGACAACATCCACTTCACACAACTGTACCAACAAAAACAGCAATGGCGAGTATCAGAAGTGCGCGCTTTTTAAAGTGCCATGTGCATGTGTGTGTGCGCGCATGACCTGCACATTCCCAGAGATTAAACTGGCAGTTACCGACAGTTTAAAACTGCCTTTTAAACTGAAGTAATGTCTTAGGCACATGTCTTGCTTTTGGTCTTCTAACTTGAAACCCGTATTTTCCATCGCAGCGACGTTTGAGAGCTAAGAATTTGGTGAACACAGTGATATAAATTATTTTGCTGTATTGTAAAAAGTGATTTAAACATGACCCTCAAAATGATTTTAAATAGCTGTATTTTGTATTGACCTCTATGCAGTAATTTACGGAACAGCTGTCAGTCAGAGGCTCATCATTTCACTTCCACAAGTTCTGTTGACTCGAAAGTTACATGGTCAGAACCAGCACATATTTTACTCCGTTTTGATGAAGGAGTGAGTTAAAAAATCTTTATCCAAGATAATCTCCTTTTTTCTCACACTCTAAGATGACATCACACACTCTAGCCCAGAACATTCTACGCAATAGACACCCATTATAAATACACAAACTGACTCAGAAATCCTTATCACACTTGACCAAATATTAGGAAAAACCAGAAAAAAAGGTAGCAAAAAGCCGTTTTGACCATCTAAATGTCGACTTCATTGTTTACGTTTTAAAAGTTTAACCAAGATTCTATGTGAAGGAATGTTCATTTCTTGGCAAGGCGTCAAAGTGAGGTGAGTTTCATGATCGGTTGTCGCCCTCTCCCCATTCATTTTAATGGGATATTTTTTTGGTGTGGTTTTTGGTGAATTGTGTCACCATGGTAACATGAAATGCCAATAAAATTTACAGCACACTTCATGGTGCCGAGACACACATTTTGATATATATATATATATATATATATATAGGGTGGGGGCACTTTGACATTCAGGCTGCATTAAGTGCGATGGAAGAAGTAGAAATAAATAAATAAATAAATAAAAGTCCATTTTTCTAGGGTGAATAGTAATGTGCCTGCTCTTAAGCAGCCACATAATAAAAAAACTAATTAATTTAAATAAATAAATAAATAAATAAATTGTATGCACCACCTGCTATATTTTGAGGTATTAGTTAGTATTTGACGAGTCAGAATTCTGTTTGCTTTTGGTTTGCAGTGGTAGAATATGTGAGCTTCCCTTCAACCCACACCCATTTTTTTCCACAATTTATTCACCTGCCAATCCCCACTCATCAAGCTTTACTCTAATCTCCAGTATGAAAGGTGAAGGCTGACACGACCTTCCACTGAGGTCAGCTAACCACATATTTTCTAACTGCCCCTCATGCTGTATCACACAGCAGTTCAACACCCTCAGTGGAATGTGCTGACCTCTAACTGACCTCTTCTGTATTCATGACCCCACAGCCGATGGACTTTACCCCCAACAGCACCAAGCTCCACACTGTTGTTTACTTTTTCTCCAGTGTCTCACAAAGCGACTGTCTCTCTTGCATTTTCCTGACTTTATCCAAGAGAATTTTATGGAGAGACCTTAATTATCTTACTCAAGGGTATGTTCATGAAGTCAAGATTATAGATGGAGCTAAGGACAACATAAGAGTGACAGCAAAGGGCTTCACTTTCTATAGCAAATAAAAACAAAGTATGCTTCACAAAGTGATTAAAATGCAGCAGGAGAGATTGGTGGAATCTAAATGCATGTGTAAAGCAGAGGAAGTAGTATTTATTACTCTAATTGTGAACATTTAAGGCACTGCCTATATTGTAATAGTTAAAGTTTTACTCAAAATCCTTTACTGAATAAGCAAACATGCCCATCGACCCAGCTGGTTAGTTGATACGCTCTCGTTAATTTGGATAAAATTAAAAATTTTTTTAACTTTTTATTACACATGTTCTTAAAAATAAGAAGCTTTAATCATATTATATCCAAACTTTTTTATTTTTTTTTTTTTTTTTTTTTTTTTACTTGCTTAGAGTTGAAAAAGCCTGACATTTCACATTTAGCTGCATATGGGTCTTGTGCATACTTTAGTCCATCATAGACACTTGACCAGCTGGGTTTTCAGCTTTCAGCTTTAAAAAAGAATAACACAGGCTCAATTTGGCCTTTCAGGATATCTTTTGTCAGACATACATTTTCCAAAACGTATTGAAGAACCATTTCAGTTGAATAATTGAATTATTCTTTTGCATTTTTCATTGGTTAAAACTTGCAATCATCTAATAATTAGTTGGAATGATTTCTTGTGCATCACTCAAAGTATGGGTCTGGGTCTTTCTACCTAAAGACATAATAAAGGGTAGTTTATGTGAATCAATTTCAAATGCAATTTGCTAAATTTAAAAGCAATTTTTGAGTGTTGCCTCTCAGATGCCTCCCTGAGGAGGTATTGTGGGCATGTCCAACTGTGAGGAGACCCCGTGGAAGACCTAGGACATGCTGGAGAGCTTACATCCCTCGATGATTTGGGCACGCCTCGGAATCCTTTCAGAGTGGCTGGGCTTCCTGCCTGAAAGAGAGTTGACCCTGTGACCTGGGATAAGTGATGGAAAACTAATGAATAATGTGCCTGACTGATGAGCAGGTATTATATTTGCATTCTTCTTGAAATTACTCATTATTGCAAAGAAAATTAGAAATCCCCTGAATGTTAGATTCAACATTTGATTCCGAATCGTTTCTTGTTAACAACATTCACACTTCAGTCTATTTGCATATGTTTGACATTAACATTAAGACATATTTCTTTAAGCATTTTTTCAGTGTTTAACAATTTCAGTTTTATTTCACTTTTCCTAGACCCTCCTTGAGATTTGAACTTACTGTGACAAGAACAATTACCACACAGAGAAATCTCATTTGCATAATATTTTCTAGTACAACTTTCCATGTGACATCTCCCATGCAATTATTTTGGTAAATCTCCTGCAACATGCCAACTAACAGCCCACAATTTATCCCAATTCAGATGCAAATTAAGGTCTCAGGGTGTGAAAAGTGACGTAGTCTGTTAGAAGTTCAGTGAATTATTTCTACAGCAGTCAGAAAACAAGATCAAATAAAGAAGAGTTCATGCTGCTAGTGCTCGGTGGAGTATTAGTGTTCAAAGGAGAAAAAAAGGAGTGGAGGTTGATGGGGAGGCAGCATAAAGACAATTTAAATGAGTAAACATAGTGATTGGTATTTTAGAGCACATCCTAGTTTAGTCCAAGAGATTATTAATTGGCTACTCTGTCTAATTAGGATGAAAGTCTTCAAAGTGTTTCCTCTGTTTTCTACAGCCTCTGGCAGACAGAGATGTGCTAGTTTTTATAATGAGGACAAGCATGAATGGGAGACAAAGAAGAGATGTTCAGTCAACCAAAAAAGGCATGAGAAAGTACCAGTGTGAAGCAGTTCATTTCATGGAATTTGGATCCATTCATTTTTTCATTCAATAAAGAAAATAACTCTCGACTCTTTCCCATATGCCTCCTCAGAAGTCAAAACCCGACTATTGTTTTGGCATGTGAAAGCATGTGTGTGCGTTGTGAGAAGATGTTCGGCTAGATGAAGAGACAATGCATTAGGAGTCACCCCCTTGAAAAGGTCACCCTCCCACATGAGGGCCAATTAACAAATCCCGTCAACCGCAATCACAGCTGAATCACCACCTCCAAAAGGTGGCGGTGAAGAGGTCGCGTCTGCCAAGAAGCAAAAGACAAGCGCCAGGCAAGATTGATTATCAATCTCCCCTTCTCTCTCTCTCACTCCCATAGTCTGCCTCGATATCTCTCATTAGGATTTTACTGAGAGCAGAGGAACCTGTAGGGCTTCGAGTCCTCCACAGGTCTTGCACACTCTTAGACTCTCATGTGGCTACTTGATGATGGAGATTTATTGAGCCATTAGGATATATTATACCATCATTAAGCTACATGTGGGAAAGAAAGAGTCTGAATCTGAAGATTTTAGAAAGGCAAGCTGCAGGAATTATATAATTAACAATTATTAGCCAAAGGCGGAGTGGATGTCGCTTAATAGTCAGAAAAACAGACTGTCATGGGGACTATGCAATTAAGCGATATCCACTGGGCCTGAGGTAAATAACTGTTTGAGTGTATACTACACAGGAACATAAAAAGCAAGCTAAAATCAAGATTGTTCTAGTTTATTTTTACATATTTTAACCATGACCTAGGCAGGTCAGGTGAGCTCAGAGCAAACATGAGCAAACATGCGCACAGAGTAAACATGCTGTATAGCTAACAATTTCTTTAATAGCTCATTCAAGGTGTTACTATATAGAAAAGCAAACTGTAACAAGACTTTAAGGTTTTTTTTTTTTTTACTTATTTTAACCATAACAGAGAGCTGAATTGAGCTCTTCACTACCTGCTCCAAGTGACCATGACCGTCAATGACCACCACATCAATGCATACATTATCCAATTGGAATAATGTCTTAATTCCCAGAGAATGAACCAATCATAAAATAATAGAGTCTTCCTTGTCCAAAGCACCACATCTGGTAGGAATTTAATGAAAATCTGCATATAGCCTATTGCATTGTCCTAATGACACAAACAACCAAGAGTATAACATAACCTCCTTGGTGGTGGTAATTTACCATTGAACAACTGCACTGCTGAATTCTCCATCCCGATTGGTTAAAAAGTCCTAAAACACAGGTTTGTACGAATGGGCTCTTATATGTGTGTGTGTGTGTGTGTGTGTGTGTGTGTGTGTGTGTGTGTCTGTTTTATAATAATTAACTCACGAACTAATAGTAATATTAAACATAAAAAAATATTATTTAACAGAGCAATGTATAATAGTTTATTAATTATTTTTATTAATTTTATTCCATTTTAGAAAGGAGGGGGACATTAATGGAAGGAGTCTCCAGTATCAGAAGAAACAAGTCTTCACTATCTTGTTACTCCACGGCATTTTTGTTTGACTTATCTTTCAAGAGGAAAAAGAATGGTAAATGATGCCCTATTTATTCTTTAAAGAATTTCTGTTTCTTTCCAATTACTCTCTTAATGATGAAAGCTGCTGTGCCTGACATGTGCAACTGTAATCGAGACAGAAGCTAATGTAATATTGATTGCTCAAAGATTAGTAATTTCCAAAAGACAACAGATGAATTAATTTTCTGCAGTCGCTGTATCCCTTCTACAGGCCTGTGTTAATTACTTGATTAGAAGAAATACAACAACAACAAAATCAGCACTAAAAGTAGAGACCATCAGTAACAGATCTGAGCATTCTGTGGACCATGACATCCTACTGAGAGATTCTGAAAAACAGTTGGATTTAAAATTGCTTTAAAAAAAGAAAGAAAGTGCATCAGGTTGCTTCCCCATCATGCATTAGCAATGTGATGGCTTGCACAGGCTTGCCAGCTAACAGGTTTAGTGCTGGTCTGATAGTGATGTAGACAGAGTGTGGAAATAGGGGAGACAGGAAGAACAGCACAATAAAACTGGTGTGTACTGAGTAGCATATAATCATCTGCACAAGTGTGAGCACACACACACACACACAATAGCTGGTGAAACTCACTTTAATACCACTAAACATGCTGATCTGCATGGGGATTATGTGCATACTTATGTGATAGACAAACACAGAAAATGAAAGCTAGAGAGAAAAAGAGAAAGGTCTGGGGATGCCTGTTATAATTCTTTAGTCTATTCTTTCATTATGCATCCAATTTTTCTCTCTCCATTTTTAGATAGACATACAAACACAGGGATACCAGCACTTTTACTATAAGTTTATATCACAAACTGACATCCTTTAGGAAATTTAGGGAAGCACCAATCTGAAACTGAATATCATATCAGGCCAAACCTTGGTATGTAATGCTCTTACAAGACCAGATTTCACCCATTTTCATATCTAGTACTGTAGTCATTTGAATTCAGTTTTCAGTATTCAGATACATTATCACTGTATCAAAAATTAAAACTGCATGTAAAGAAGTAGTAGGAGCAAAGTGTACTAATCTAATGTAAACTGATACAGTGCCTCTGAGTGTATGTGTGTGTGTGTGTGTGTGTGTGTGTGGCATTACACATAGGTACACCCCCGGATGGGCAAGCTCGCTGATGCAGACACACCCACATGCACACACACACACACACACACACAAATATATGTGAGAGAACAAATAGGAGGTTTATCATGACACTGATATTGATTCTCACTTTCATCCACCGCCCTCTTTCCCGCCCTCTCTCTCTCTCTCTGTTTCGAATGAGTAAATAAGTGCAAGAGTGTAAATGCATCAGTGCTCGGCGCAGCTCCTCTCACCTCCCGAATGACGGAGTGAACAAATGTGGCTCTGTAATTACTCTTTATGAGAACTTTGTGACGACGGGGCCCAGTGCAGGGTGAGTAATGAGTATGCTGCATTGTATTCAATATAAGACATGCAGACTGTTTCCCACGTGGGTGTGATAATGACAGCAATAACACTGAGTGAGAAAGCAGTGAACAATGAGACAGCAGCACACACACGCCTGCACACACACAAATACACAAACACGTGCACACGCACACACAGAGACACACACACAATGGCATGGCTGGTTTAGCCCACGTTAGATCATTACATCTGCCCGGGGAATTGGTGAGTGGATGGTGGTTATGAGAAGAGCTTGAAAACTGTGTAAAATATGAGTAAGGCACGCTCATGCTCACAAACTCTCATCAATCAAAAATGTATCATTACTAATGAATAAAAACGCTAACAAAGCGGAGGTGACCCTGTGCTAACTGATACAAGATGACAATTAAGGGAAAACTCCAATGGTGTTTTTTCCTAGGGATTAAAAGAATCAAAACCGATCCAGTATTGAGTTTGAACACTACAAACAGCAACTGCAAAACAGCTATACAGTGTAACCCCATGGGGCAAACATCTGCATCAAAGTAAACTGCTTGTTTTCACCACTGATAGATAACAATGTTCTTATAATTTATAGAAACTGAAAACCTTTTTTTTTTTTTTTTTTAACTTTCTATGTTTATTTCACTGCAATGGCCTGGCGAGCTGTACAGGGTGTACTCTGCCCTTGCCCGGAGACGGCTGAGATGGGCACCAGCCTCCCCGTGACCCTAATTAGGATTAAGTAGTTCAGAAAATGAATGAATGAAGTTTATTTAGAAAGTAACAAAGGAATACCAAAAGTAACAAAGTTCTTACTTTCCGGACCGATTACTCCCATAAGGGTTGAGGGGAGCCTGGAGACTATCTCTGCCGAAACCGGGCGAAGGCAGTGTACTCCCTGAACAAGTCACCTGACCAACTCCACACAGAAACGCCTGAGCCCGGGACTCGAATCCAGAACCTTCTCGCTGTGAGGCGGCCGTGCTAACCAGTACGCCATTGTGCCGCCAAATGAATTCTGAAAATAGACTTCAACATCTCTAGACTATAATCTCTACAGTGTGCAAGTGTCATCTATTAGTGAGTATTTTTATGGCTTGTAAACTGAATTTAATAAGTTTCATTATTACACAACCAGCAACTTGATCAAAGCATGTTGACAGGCACCATATGCATGAAGAAAATCCATCAATATCTTTTTTTTTTTTTAAATAGCTGCTGAATTCACTGTGGCATCTGATAGGTTGTCTTAAACTGTTGCACATATTAACATCCATAAAACAAATATATTGAACTGTCAGAAAAAAGCAATGATTTGCTTCCACTAAGAGCGTAGAAAACGTTGCCCTAACTGACTATGTGAGCTAAAAAGTACTGCTAAAACAGATGACAAGTTTAATGCATTATAATGGAGGAAATATAACACAATTAAAGGAAATCAGACACCTTAGCCTTGCACAAGAACTGAAAACATCAAACCAAGGCTTACACGAATGCAGCATGTACTTATCAGAAAGAAGTACCTATGTGAACTTTCCTAGGTCCCGTAAAAACCATGCGTGTAACTCCACTCACCCACCCATGGTCAGGCCCCCCACCATATATAGTACTATTGGGATCAACCAATTTCTTCTTATACTTAAAAAGAAAATGTCTCAGTGAATCCGTATGACTATTATCATTATTATTATTATTATTATTATTAGGGTATTAAGATTTACAAAGTAGCACATCATGTCTGCATCCTTAACAAAAACTTGGTTCTACTGGCAGATTCTTTGTACTGGGATCCAGAAAGAAATACTTGACATAAGCACACTTGTCCTTTTTTTGTAGCATACCAAGCAATCCCGATTGCCAAATGTTAAAATAGCTTTCAAGTGCACTATGAGATTGTGGTGATAGCTGCATTACCGTATTGTTACGGTCATTGTTCAGTTTCTCCAGCAAGTCAGTCTCAAACGCCTGTATGGAGGGAGTGAGGGAGACAGACACCTTCTCCAGCACACATGAGAATGTCGGTAAAAGTCGAGGTCTCTGCAGAGCGTCTCCTGAAAATGCAGAAAACAGAAAGAGCTCAATTAAAGAGGATGTGACGGAGATGTCAGGGTAGGGCTAAGATGATTTCATGCAGTATTTGGTCTTTTTCAGTCAAACCACGGTGCATTTCCTGCTTCACAATCTGAACAAGGTGGTGTTTTCATGGCTGTGAAAAACCTATAGCTCTTTAAATCAACTCAAAGGAACCCAACATTGATTATCTCCCCCCCTAGTTTTCGCCTAAAACTGAGTTTTGATAGAGGCAGTGTAATCACCAGCGTTTGAGTCTGTCTGACTGTGAACAAAATCCTGACCACACCTGTTTATTTTCACCAAATGTAGTAGGGTAGTTTAATCAAAACTGACAGAACAGCACCACCGCCACTGTAAGAGTTTCACACGAAAGTTAAATGTGGGGGTATTCCTAGTAGTCCCGTTGTTTATCACAGGTTTAAATTTGCTTGAGTGAACAATCTCCTAACGACTGTCATTACTAGGTATTCATGAGCGAGAGTTGAAAGCTTACGTACCCTTTTCAAATGGCTGCACATTAAGACTCTGTATTGCATAATGTCTACACTGTCACCTATTCAGCTTAGCAGAATTTACTGAGGTCCTAGACCTATAATGTCTGTCTTACCAATAATCTGAACATGATCAGTTCCTTTACTTCCACTCTTCTCATTAAGTCCAATCTGTCCATCTAAAATTTATATACGGTTTCTTTAAAGTGAGACAGCTGTTCTTCTTTTATTCCACTTAAACAAGTGATTTGATTAGTGGGGCAGATATGCTATTAACCGGCAGCCGAGAACACCAGGGCTCTTAGCATTGGCAGTTCAATCAGACAAGAAAAAGAAAGAGCCGAACGGCATTGTTCACTATGAGCTAAGAAAGATTATGCTAGTGATTGAGGGAAGACTTCTTATTCAAATTCTTTCTAACAAGTCTGGCCCATCAAGATAATGTAAAAGGGGCAGCATGCATAGGCATGAAGAAATGAGTGCCATTACACCATAACGGCCCTACTGAGCAGCAAGCTGATAGCTGGCTTGATAATAGACTGTAAAATAGTTTGTAAGATTCCGACGCAGAAAATAAAGACCTCAAACAAATACGACCTCCAGCTACATGTTCCACAATTTACAGCAAAGAACTCTCGGAACAGTTAATTTATTAACCAATAACAATTTGAGATCAATAAAGTACACTGAGACGTCTCTACAGCTTTGTACTTTACAGCATTACATAGTCAACACATAGTGTCACATGAGTATACCAATGTTGAAGCCATTGCCTGCAATACATTATGGGAATCAATGAAGAGTAAAGTAAGGAATGACACATGACAAGAAATAATCCATGGCTTTTCTTAACACCTCAAAGTTTATATTTTTCCTAAAACAGTGCATGTTCGAAAGCATTTTACTTGTTAAATATGACAAATGTCAACAATTACAATGAATAAGTTAATGAAGAATATTAAATAACATAAATAACATAAATAAATAAATAAATCAGGCAAATCAAATATCCTCTTTCATGGCGGAAAACTGACCAACTACTTCTGCTCTGGTGCTGGAAACTACTTCTTCAAACGTTAAAAAAAATAAGTAAATGAAACAATAAAATGGTCCATCAACAATTATAATTTTTCTTAATTAAAGTAGTGTGCTTTTCTTATGGAGCCTCCACTATACAAACCCCTGTAAATTAGCTGTTACTATGGAAACAGCAGTATATTATTAGAACTAATGCATTAACATAAATGAATTATAGCCAGGGACTACTATCGAAGTTAATCAATCAGATATGAGAATTCAACAGTAATAAATATTACACCACTGACTGCATGGTTGAATGCTTAAATCTGATTTGTCAGAAAGAGGGAATTATTTTTATTTAACTGCATATACCGGACATTAATTGCAGTGGTTTCATGAACTATTGATTTTAATCAATTAGCTCATTCTAATGTTAGTTTCTACAGTAACAGCTCACAGCTGGGCTTTAAAAAACATATTGTTGACATTTAACATTCATGGAAGTAGACTCGGCTGCGGGGATTTTGGAACAGTCACAGTCGCCCAGTTCAGAAAAGTCTTCAGGCTAAAGGTGTTTTCTGCTTCCTGGGTAAAATGACAAGCCATGTAAACAGAACTATAAACCATTCAAATGTGTAAAGTGTCATTCATTAATAAATTAAATGTTGTAATAATTGGCAAATCACTGTGGTATAAGCAGAATGGCGCTCCAGGAATGTGGCGCTCTGCATGTAATGCCCATAGACATAAACACAAGACTGGCGCTACTCAGAATATCGCGTGTGTTCCGAACGTGTCGAAATCTTACCAGAGACTGGTTACACATGACAACTAAGCTTTATACATGTAAATAAGCTGCAGGATTGCGAAATTTTGCTTCGTTTTGTGCTATATTTTGAGTCATGTATTTATACGTGCTGGTAAAATACCATGATACAAGTAAAATTAAACAAACATTTGGACTTTTATCTTATTTTATTTTTTTCTGGAAAAGAGAATATGAATAATAAAGAATGCAGTTATTCTATAGATACAATACTTACAAGTTAAATTTTATTCCTTGCCCTTTAGAGATATTATTTCATTTGTTGGAGTGAGTTGAGACACTACATTCAACACTCATCTTACTGGAATGGCAGATTTTAGTCCTTAGCATGGTGGCCACATCACATGGTGCGAGGGACTTCTCGTGTTTATGTCTATGGTATTGCCGCTTTACAACCTCCATTTTTTTCCACTAGAGAACAATCTGGCCTTATTTCTTTACATTGGAAGCTTGGCGATACTGAGGCTTGGACCTGAGCAACCTCTGCCCCATACAGCATTATTAATATCTTGTTTAAGAAAATTCCATAGGTTCTAGCATTGGGGACATAAAATAATACTAAAAGAGACAAGGTTATAGTACACACTAAACAGGTCATTAGTTGAAAATATCAAGTTACATCAGTCCATAAATTCCTAAAATGGAGTGAAAGAGAGATTATATAGAAATGGTACTCTATGAGCCTCATTTTTGTGAGGGTTTGTTTTAACTTCATAAACTATCTGCCTACTTTTAACTAATTTGTATTTTTTAAACTATCCATTTTGTTTTTTCAGGCCTTTTGGCTATCATTATTTTCCTGCTGTTCTCAGCACTTTCAGTAAACCCATCTCACAGCAATGCCAAAGCAACCAGCCAAAGTATTCACTCTATAAGAACTTGATGATGCTGTTTAATTTAAAATTCTCTCTGAAAGGCCAGAAAGAGGCTCTCCCAAAGGCAGCAAGCTACATTCATGTAAATACAGATGGATGGAAATGTTCAAGGAGGCAGTATTGAGCTTTAAACAGCTTAATATAGAGCCAGTTCAATGCATTTGATATACTATGTAACTATTACTTTGATATAATATGCATAACATTTCCATTGATTACACAACTCATCTGAACAGTTGATTGATCAGTTATGGTAACCAGACACTTTTATTTATCAGACAGTTACTATAGAGTGCATTATTAGTGGAAGCACTAACATTATTTGTAAATCAATATTAGTAGGCACCTAACAAATGGAAAAAAATGTACAACGAGTAAGTCATTATCATGAAATAAACCCCTTCAGAGCAGTGAGCCATATACAAAACTGGAGGCATTATGATACATTACAAGCACATACAACATTAAAGTTGCACAGTCACCATATTGGTACTCCCTAGTAACTATCCAACTATGCCAGATATAGGTCATTGTGAATCGCTAGTAACACCAACAATATTGAACCTACGTGCCCACAATATTTTCATGCACATGAAAATTTTACAGACCCTTATTCCTAGGACACAAATAATGAATAAATGCCTTTATTCAAACAGATTACATTCTTCATGTCATAAATGGGCTAGTACCCATTGTTTAATGAATTTCAGACACATAAAAAAAACCTGAGTCACAAAATAATGTGTAATGCATGTTTATTATTGCTGCTTTATTCATTAATTTTCTCCAAAATTCAATAGCACATAGCCAAACCTTTGGTACATGTTTCAATAAAAACGACCAGGATGAAGATCAGGATAGTGGCTTCAACAAGTCCAGAGCTCTGTCTTCCCTGAAATGTAGTCACTATCAGTGCATGAGACTGTCTAACAAGTGTGGCATATTTTTGAGTTAGTAAATTAGTTTTCCAGGTGGACAACCACTTTTACTTTTCCCTATAGGTGAGCTAATGAATTTATGATTAGTCTGGCCCAAATTCTTTCTAAATTAAATACCGAACATTAAAAAAATGGAATTAGGCACAAAAGGGCATGGAAGCATCAAATCTTACCTCAGCACAAAAAACCCACTCTCATGAATATTAAAACTGAAAAAAAAAAAAAAAAAAAAAAAAAAAAACATGATAAAACAACTTTAGGGTGAATATGACAAAAAAAATTTACATTACTTAAATAACCAAAAGGTATTTGTATAAGAAAAC
>JAQMYF010000015.1:10031015-10051506 GCA_030014195.1 Neosilurus mollespiculum
GCGTCGAGACTGGTGCTATGGAAATCTGTTAACCTCCCCACGCACCTCCTACACACAGAGTGTGTGTGTAATGCTGGCCCAAAGAGTGTCAGCTCTGTCCAGTTGAAAGCATTAGGTTGTATTCATTAGTGGCCAGTAGCCCAGTGGGCAAAGAAATACACACTCAGTGCTGCTTGGCATTAGCTTCCAGCACACAACACCGGTGGGGGTGGGGGTGTCGGGGTTTTGTACGGTAGAGAGGACATAATATGAAAGGCGTCCAGGACTGGGTATAAAAATGTGAAAATATATATATATATATATGTGTGTGTGTGTGTGTTTGTGTGTGTGTGTGTGTGTGTGTGCGTGGTAAGTAATTGAATAACAGAAAACACTACGTGTACAGGAGTCATTAATCAGATTTGTCCACTCCTCCATTCCGTACTCCTCTGCACAAAATCAATCACAAGAAAGGAAAGGATGTGACGTAAAACTCTGAAGCTCCTGATGTCTTTTTATTCGCAGTAGTGCTAGGGAAGGATAGAGTGGAGGGAAAGAGAGACAGAGATAATGAGGAAAAGAGAGAAGATAAAAGAAAAAAAAATGAACGAGTAAAGGAAAAAAGGAAGAAAAGAAAGGGTAAGAAGTGAAGCTAGGTATGAAAAAAGAAAGGGAGAAAAGTAAGAAGTGAAGCTAGGTATGAAAAGAAAAGAAAGAAAGTGAAGGAGGGAATGATAGAAAAGGTACAAAGTGAAGATAGGTGTGAAGGAGAGATTGACAGAAAAAGAAAGAAAGTGATGGAAGGAAGCATAGAAAAGATAAAAAGTGAAGATGGGTGTGATGGAGAGATTGATAGAGAAAGAAAGAAGCAAACAAAGAATAAGGGAAGGAAGGAAGAAGAGAAGGAGTAAAGTAAGAAGTGAAGATAGATGTGAAAGGCAGAAAGAAAGGAGGGATTGAAAAGGTAAGAAGTGAAGATGGGTGTGAAGGAGAAACTGATAGAAGAAGAAAGAATAAGGGTAGGAATAAAGGAGAAGAGAGGGAGTGAAGACAGGTGTGAAAGAAAGAATGAAAAAAAGGGTAGGAAGTGAAGATAGGTGTGTTAAGAAGAGAGTAAAAGAAAGGAAATTAAAGAAAAAGTTGTGTGAAGGAAAAAAAGGATGAAGAGAAGAGAAACAGTTGAATGAATAACAGCTCTGATGTACATTTTAATCCACCAGTATGACAAATATCGTTGAACTGCTGTATTCCGTCCGTGTGTGTGTGTCAGAGGGTCACGGGGACTGTATTAGTAGTAAGATTAGCAGCGCTGAGAACAGAGCAGCAGAACTACATTAGCACTCCTCTCATGAATCTCTCAGAGGGCATAGGCTCATTCTCTAAAGCACTTCCTGTGTATACATGGAGTGAAGGTGCACCCCCGATCCCATTCCTCTAATCTCCTCCACTTCCTCCCTTTAAAGTCCTCTCATCCTTTAATAAGGTAAAAGGGACTCCTCTATTTGCGTCACTTAAAACTGGAGTAATAAGGCTGTTTAGGTGTTTACACTGAATTAATAAGCACACAGTGTTCATAACACATGCACATGGTTTTGGCATGTATTCAGCTAATTAATAATACAGTGATAAAGAATTCTTCATCCTTCTGCCTACACACAGCTCTGTTTTCATTAGCAACACACAATTTCAGGAGAAAGCAGTAACATAACTGTAAGATTAGACTCTGGATGTTGCTCCAATAAGGCTTGAGCAGAAACATAATGGAGTGTTTTATTTTGCTGTCATCTTTAAGCAATTATAATATTAAAGGTCTTGATTTTTTTTCATCTCTGATAAATCACATTCATATCAAGGTACCCTAGCACTCCCTAAATAGTTAATTTACCTTGTACGGGGCCATGTAATCCTTTAATCCATCCATCCATGCCCCTTATCCATCCGGGTAACAGTAAAAGCTGTAGCCAATCCTAAATGACTTCAGGCAGGAGGCAGAGTATACCCCAAACAAGTTGCCAGTCTATTACTGTATAGTATGAGTGTATGAGTATAATATGAGTGTATGACTCTCACACTCACATTCACTCCTATGTGCAAGTTAGAGCATCTAGTTATGCACCTAATGTGCATGTCTCTGGACTGTGGGAGGAAACCAGAGGACCTGGAGTAAACCTACAAATGCCAACTCCACACAGAAGGGCTCAAGGCAAAGATTCAAACCAAAAACCATCTCATCTGAGTTAACGGTGCTACCCACTGAGCCATTGTGGCCACTCCTACCGACCCATCCCCACCTCCTGCCATGTAAACAATGATTAATAAAACTCAAATATAAAATCACATTTTCTATTCCGGCTGTGAATATTATGAGAGGCCTCTCATAGGATGTAAAACACACCTTCAAGGAAGATTTTAAGAGATTGACAGAGTACTCATTTGAAAAGCAACCCTCAACATTATAGTACATTGGTAACTTTTGGTGCCTAATAACAGTCTAGATAGACAGAACTGTAGAGATATGAAGATTTGTTTAGTTACTGATAACTGATAACTACATCTATGCCCCCAAGGTTACAATGCCATACCAGTGGACTCACACAGGAAGAAACAGACATTCCTATTACATGCTTTTCATAGGATTTGTGGAAAACGGATTTGTGATAATGACAGACAGAGGGCCATGTATATCCCAAAGTTTCAACTTTTTTGTACAAGCTCTAAATGATAAAAAAAAAGCACCATCCCAAAACCAGAAAAAAAGGCATGTACTTTTCCCAGCT
This sequence comes from Neosilurus mollespiculum, assembly GCA_030014195.1. Classification (NCBI taxonomy): domain Eukaryota; kingdom Metazoa; phylum Chordata; class Actinopteri; order Siluriformes; family Plotosidae; genus Neosilurus; species Neosilurus mollespiculum. The sequence goes on from JAQMYF010000015.1 coordinate 10,033,772, forward strand.
GCTGATGAGGCATTGTTTCCAGCCACAGTGCTGTTTGCAGAAGATAACAGCAGAGTTATGATTATCTTCTCCTCATAATAGGGCACACACAAATGCTTATGTCCTTTAATATAAAACTGAACACTATTTTCAATAACGGACACCGCCTGATCTGTGTTCAGAGTGGCTTCCCTATTTAATCATTCCGCAAGCTTATGCAATGAACCCAGGACTGAATTTAACAACACAACTTGCGTCAGCCTGTTATAAGCTGAGTCAGTCTTCACTTTCTGGTCATAAGTTTAAGAAACAACTTGTTAGGTGGGACAAGAAATTCTAGACGGGCTACTGTTCTATACTATATATTCAGTTACATTTATCAAGCTATATAGATGATCTATGAGCACTCTAGACGCTGTGTAAATGTACATGTAATGAAACGCTCTAATGTAACATTGAAGCTTATAATTGTCATGGTTTATTAATTCATTCATTCATTTACTGTACCACTTATCCAAATAAGGCTGGAACCTATCTCAGCTTCTTGTCGTGAGGAGGACGTGCTCAACACTACACCCCCTGGTTTATTAATGCCAAGTTTAAATAACTTACACATTTGAATGACACACAAGAATTTATGAAATCAAGTTGCTTCATATTAATGACATGAAAAAGAGCAACTGAAATTAAATCTGTCAAAAAAGACAACAAAGAGTAGATGAGAATCAAATCACACTAGCAAATTCACAGTTCTATTCAATTTAATTTTTAGATTACAATCTGGTGCACACTGCGAAGGCCTGGCGAGCTGTCCAGGGTGTACTCTGCCCTCACCCAGAGTTGGCTGAGATGGGCGCCAGCCTCCCCGCAACCCTAATTAGGATTAAGCCGTTCAGAAAATGAATGAATGAATCTGGTGCACAAATTGGGACATTTATTGGTTAAATGGTGTAAGTGCATTGAAAGGGAATAATTATTATAATTATAATAATATAAAAAATAAATTATAATATAATAATAATGATGCACAATTAAAATAATGCTAATATCCACAATAGCGCGGCACAGTGGCTTAGTGGTTAGCACGTCCGTCTCAGAGCAAGAAGCTCCTGGGTTTATGTCTTATGTTCAGCAAAGGAACTTCTGTGTGGAGTTTGTGTGGGTTTCCTATAGGTGCTACCACAATCCAACGACATGCAGATAATGAATAAAGGATTTTCATGGTGTGCCACAGCCCATGGTGCACATCACCTGATTCACTGCATTGCGATCATATCATCATGCATCATGCTATGAGGAGGCATGCTCTCCCTGTGTTTGTGTAGTTTTCTTCCACATGCACCAGTTTATCCCCACAATCCAAAGATAGGCAGACTATGTATGCCAGCAACTCTAAATCGTCCACAGGTGAAAATGTGAGTGTGATTGGTTAGCCCTTTGATAGATTGCTGACCTATTCAACGTGTACCCCACCTCTTTTTCTGCTGGGATTGGACCTAGCTTACCTTTGACCCAGATGGATAAGAGGTATGGATATCAGATGGATGTGTCACTAGCAATCATATATTGTGCTTAAGTAGTAATGCACTAAGAAGACCAGTGTCGACTACTCTGGCAATTCTCCTCTGATTTATCTCATCACCAAGGAGTTTATTCTCACTCACTTTTTGCCCCCATCATTCTACATAAAAAATAGCACATGTTTCAAAGCCCACAGATTAGCAGTTTCTGAAACAAACTACCCCATCTTGCAAAACATGGTCAGAGTCCAGACATCCATCCATCAATTATTCTGCATCACTTATCTATGAGGGTTTCAGATTAAGCTGGAGCCAATCCCGGTTGACTTTTGGCATAGGCAGGGTACACTGTGAACAGGTCGGGAATCTATCACAGGGCAAAGCTCAAAGTCACAGGGATAAATCTTTCCTCACTGATGTTTAATTCATAAAAACTGAAGCTTTTGAACTGTATCAATATAATTTTAGGCATTGAACTTCTGCCAAATGATTAGTTGACTGAATGAAATTTGGGGGATTTTATTTTTTCCAGCTACTTACCTGAAAGTAAAGCAAGTCCCTCTGTTTGTTGTCCACCCCGCTCTGCCCACTGAGCACCAGTCTCCTATTTCATTTTGATTCATTATGGTTTTGCTTTCTCTGCAGTATTTTTGATGACTGCATCATAGAAAATAACCATTGTCAAGGACATCACCCATGATTCAACTTCTTTACTAAAGAAGTCATGCTGTGGACAGCAAGTGGTCTAAAACTAAGCAAGGGTAAAATTCCCAGAAGGAGAATTGAGTATCCTTTTAAGCCTACTTGTATTGTGAATACCAGGAGCACGAAAATTTGCAGCTTTTGGGGACATTTTTGCACTTTAACAGGAACAAGTATGATTCATTTAAAAATAACTATGTGTACGTGCCAGCACCCAAAGTGCCCAGGGCAAGTGTCTTACTAATAGTACACTGCTGCCATAAAACATGATTTATAATGCATGAAGACATGAACTAAAACACTTTCTTAAAAAAAATCATTCTTTATTGATTAGCCACCCACCATGAGCTGAAACACACACTCAGTGTAAATATATAGCAAAGTTAATAGGATGTACGGCTGACTGGTATTTTTGTGTGTGTGTACTCACTCTGCAGTGGGTCCCTCATTGTTGGGTGTAGCAGAGCTCGAGGAGTACCATGGAACAAATTTAACCTGAAAATAACAGAAATACATACATACACAAACACACACACACACACACATACACAAGTGTTTCAATTCAATGTTTAAATTAGTTAGTCTTCTGTCTAAATCTACTCACACAGTAGGATACAAACATTTTCTTGATGTTAGAGGATGTTCATGAATACGATATTTTGTGTGTCAATGTTCATCTGAACAATTTCTGCATAAATCCATTGATATACAGCTTGATGACAAACTCACTATCAGTGAGACAAAAGTGTGAAGTTGCCTATTACACTAATGCGTCCATAGCCACAACCACACAGGGTGATCTGAAGGACAGTATTGACCTTTACCTGCCCTCTACTTGCACTTGTCCAGAGAACAGCTGCAGGATGCCAAAGCCCTGCCCCACTGCATTCTGGGATGTCTCAGTCCCAGAGAGAAGAGAAACCAGCTCCACAACAGCCACCACTGAGGCTAAACACAGAGATGTGTGGAAGTATACAACCTGCAGAGAACAGAGAAAGAGATTTTTACTGTTGCTACTATCATTATTTTACTTCAGTTCTGTGTAGCGTTATTAAGTATAAAGACATGACGTACTCATTCTTCATTTTAATACTGACTAAGTATTATGGTGCTTGAATTTTTTTTTAAAGTATCTGAATTCGAATTTGTATATGTTTGGTATTATATATGTTGCATAAAATACAATTCTATATGTATAAACCTGCATTTGTGGCTAGTACATCTGAATCACAGCAAGAAGGCACTGGGTTCAAGTCCCCGCTTGGTTGTTTCAGTGCTTGTATGGGTTTCCTCCGGGTACTCCAGTTTCCTCCCACAGTCCAAAATCATGCATATTAGGCTAACTGACTGCTCTAAACTGCCTCTAGGTGTGAGTGATTTACTGTGTGTGTGTGTGTGTGTGTGTGTGTGTGTGTTGCCCTGTGATGGTCTGGCAAACTGTTTAATGTGCCCCGGGTTCGCCCAGTGACAGCTAAGTCACTGCTAAGCTAAGTAATGCCCTCGACCCAAGAAAGAGTAAGCAGTTTGGCAAATGAATGAGTGAGAGAGTGAAAGTACCAGTGGTAATTCATATTATTCATATTAATTAAATAAAAATAAAAATGTCCCACGAGAATCCCAAGAACACTAAATGGAAAAAAAAAGTAATAATAGAAACAGTAATAATAGTAATAACAATAATCGTAATAATTTCTGCAAAAGAGATTTTAGGAAATTTAGGTCATAGTTAATAGTTGAATAGTCTTGGACTCCCAGTGATCAGTGAATGCTTTCAGAGCACCCAAGGGCAGCATTGAATCACAGTCAGTTAACTCAATGAGAATCATATGCAAGAAGCAGAAAAATTAAACTTTAAAGATTAAAAGGATGTGTCATAAAATCTATATCCCGGTGGGTTTTAGGTAATTAGAGTTAGCAAATATACAGCCTACATGTCATATGATCTACAAATGATCAAAACCAGCCACAAGCCCTTAAAACACTTGTAACAAAGGTCAAAGTGTTCAGTTTTTATAGTCCACATGAAAGTTTTTAATTAATAATCATGCATACACCATGAAGGAACTTCTGTCAATTTGATTTAAACAAGGCCTAGTGGACAGCACATTGGCAGAGAGGTTAGCATGTCTGCCTCACAGCAAGAAGGTCCTGGGTTCCTGTCCTAGAACTGGTGAGAAAACCTATTTGAGATCAATTCAATTTCTAAATCAATTGAGTACCACATTTGTTTCACTGGATTCAATTCCGAATTCCGAATAGATCAGTCAATCATTTCAAGTGTTCAAGCTTGTTGCTTCAAGTTTAAAAAATCTCTTCCCAATGTAGATAACCTTCTACCTGAAAAAGTTTATATTTATGAAAAGATGCTGAGTTTGTTAAGCATTGTACACATGGACCGTATATTAGGGTTGTCAAAACAATGCATTAATTTTAATATACTTATATATACATACACACATATATATACGCACACATGTATGTACATACATATACATATATAATTTACAAGTGTAATAATTTTAATATAGTGTTCAAATTCTAGCACTGTCACAACATAGAAGAAAAGCAAAACAGGATGTATTAAAGATGAAGTATGTGTATTATATGTAATTCAATATTTTTAAATTTTTCCTCTGGCAAATATTGATATATGCTATTAATCTCAATGAATTAATCACAAAGCATGTAATTAATCAGATTATCTTTAATCGCTTGACAGCCCCAATATAAGATGGATGATCCTTGTGGTAACGTGCTCACAATTAGCAAACAAGTTCCATGTTATGTTTCAGATGTGTAAAAAGTGCTGACATGTTCAGAAATTGTGTAAAAAGTGCTGACATCGTGTTATTTGTGATCAAGTCAATTAAAAATAGAAAAAGTTAAGAATCAGAATAAGAACAGCACAGCCTGAGCGGATGAAGAAAAGAATCAAGCGGATTTTAAGTGAGCAGTTAAATAATGAGGAAAACACCATGAAACAACATGACATGTATATATAAAAGTAGATAAGGAATATGAAAAACCTCTAATTAACAAGCTTATCTAAATCAGCAGAGAGCTTGCTGAGGTAAACAACATGCTTTCAAATTCTGCAGCGGTGAAGCAGCACCTTAGAGATGAGAGCAGATTCTGAGCTAATTATATAGTCCTGACGGAAAGAGGTGAAGCGCGTCTCATTCCCCGTATCTTCAGGGCGGGTGTCTCCTTGGGCATGTCGAATGAAGCACAGGCCCTATCTTCACAATGACTGAATAGAAAGCCAAAATCCTCTACACGGAACAGCACAGATGTTAAAGCTGCTCACAAGCTGCCATTTCTTTCCTTCCGTAATGAACATTGGAAGTGGTTTTAAATGCTTCAGATCCAAACGAGCCAAACAAACCCATAAAAAAATCTCATCAGATTTATTAAGAATGCATTTATTTATTTATTTATTATTTTTTTTTTTAACAAAGTTAACACCAAGACATATTATAAGGTTAACATAATATTTACCTTGTTCAAAGCTTATAAGACAAAATTATGCAGATTGTCATAATACAAGAGAGTCATCTGTCCTGAAGCCTCTCCCATGTCTGGTAGCTTAAATACACAGCTTTACCATGGAGTGTTACAAAGCACCGACCCTGGACACTCCCCTTCCATAAATTTCTGTGAAAAACGTAATTTATGTGGCCGATCCATTGTACACATCCATGTCCATATATTGTAATATAAACTTATAACTTTTTCCAACTGGAACTAATGTCAAAACAGACAATAAATCAACAAAAGAGATTTGCGACTTCATGAGTGCGGTCGTATAATTCTAATTAAACCAATTCCGACAGGTTAAGAAAATAAATAAAAATACCAATGGAGATGTTACCAGAATCACAACTCGGATTTCCATTCGGATCTATTTCTTTGCACTAGTAGAAACACACATACAACCCACAGTAGTCTCTACTAGCTTTTGAAATGCACCTATCTCATGGCTAGTATCTACTGTATGACCACAGTGTCTTGACTCTGTTTCAGTGACTGATTTTCCATTCCAACCTCACCCCATATTTGTTCTTCCCAATTTGGTCTTGGACAATTCTTACCAACAGCCAAATCTTCCCTATCACAACACCATCACCAACAGAGAGAGGGAAGACAAGCATGTAAAGCCTCCGAGACACATGGAGACAACCAAATACATCTCATCAAAATGCAGCTCATATTGTGTCACAGAGCAGCGAAACATTCTCAGAGGAAAGCGTTATTCACCCTCTTACACATACACAAGTTCAATGCCCTTGAATGGTCAGAATTGCTGTTCCACTCCCAATTCCAAATACGTTTGGGACAATGATATAAATTACATTTTATTATGTATTTTTTAATTCACAGTAGAACACAGAAAACGTATACTGAAAGTGAGACATTTTCTATTTCATAAAAAATGGATAATTTTGCATTGAGGCGACACATCTCAGAAAAGTTGGGACAGGGCAACAAAAGACTGGAAAAGTAAGTGGTACTAAAAAGAACATTTTGCAACTAATCTGGTAAATCGAAAGAATTCTGTAACATGATTGGGTATAAAAAAGGGCATCTGAGAAGAGGTTCCCCAATCTCTAAAAACTTCATCTACAAATTAAAGAACAATATGAGAATAATGTTCCTCACTTTAAAATTGTGAAGACTTTAAAAATCTTTTCATCTACATTATATAAAATCATCAATATGATCATCTGGAGAAATTTCTGTGTTTAAGGGAAGAGACTGAAAATAAATACTGGATGCCTGTGACCTGCGGGCCTTCAGGTGGCACTGCACTAAAAACAGGCATAATTCTCTCATGGAAATTATTGCATCGGCCCAGGAACACTTCCAGAAATCATAATCTGTGAAAACACAGCGCCATGCCATCTCCAATCACTGGTTAAACATTTTCATTAAACATTACAGTTTGCTCAATGTTCCAAATTCTTTTTGGAATTTGGTTTGTCTCAACATCATCCTTCCATCAAGAAGGCAATTTTTCTCTCTGGGACTCCTGGCCTGGTATGGACATAGCATCATTGGAAGCAAACTCAGGAGCTGAATGCAAGCGACCCCAGCTTAATTAAGCAGCTCGGCAAATGAGTGAATGGATATTTGTCCATCTCTGGCATCATTCTACTTTTAACGTAAAAGTGCAAAACAAACTTTTTTGTTTTGTTTGATTCACAGCTCTGTGGATTAAATAAACTGATTTTTACAGAATCCACCCATATCCATCCTGAGCTAACAACTGACTGTAGATAACATTATACATTGCATGGCTGTTGTATCAAGACTGCCAGCCCTCTCTCTCTCTCTCACCATGCCTGTGTTACTCTCTCACCAGTCTCTGCCTTGAGGTCAATCGTTTATGAACACATTTTCTATACAGATGCTGCCTCTCCTCCAATCTGACTCTTTCCATTTCTACAGGACAGACCCAGATAAAAGCAGCGCTCTCAGATTGAGGATCTTTTCCATCTGATCCTCGTTTCACACCAGTCACTTGGGTGAAGGCCTTGTTGAGAGATCTCGCAATATTGTACAGAGAATATGTCTGGAGTCTCAGCTGCAGACTCAATGACTATGTTGTATATAGCTCACTGGGAAAGGAAAGTGATGTGAACCTGAATGGTGCCTTTTACTAAAGAAGTAGGATCGGAAAAAATATCCTCTTCATCATGTTCCTAGGGTCATTTAATTCGTTATTCATTGATCACCAATATCTTACAGACTTTTTTCCTTTCTTTTCACTAGTCCAGAAAAAAGTTACAAAAGAAAGTTATTTTGGAACTATGAACTCTCAAAGAACGTTTCGAGGACATCTATTTTTGCAATCTGTGAATATCCTCTCTGCACACAACTTTGATCTAGACGCTACAGAAAGTCAGTTCTGAAATTAGCTCCGAGTACTTTGTTTCAGATGTTTTTCAGCATACACATACACAAGACACATCAATCAAACTTAGACTTTAGCTGAACCCATCAGATTTCAGCAACCCCAAACGTTTTTTTCCAATTTTAGATAACTTGAGCTGGGAAATCGTCAAACTAAGTTGGGCTCTGACCTTCCAGGATTAAAAGTCCGAAACCACTACCAACTAATGAAAACTACTTTTAAATGTATTCATTATTATAGTGTAAGTATCCTTTTTTACTTGATTTCTCTTTATCTAAGCATAAGCTAAAGAATGATAATTACCATGAAATGCATTTCCATGAAATGCAGCCTTTAATAATTAAAATCAACAGCAACAAAATTCTCAAGGATTACATAATTAGAATGTCCAGTGAAAACTGGGAAAGATCAGGAAATATATGTATTATTGTTATCATCAACATTATTAGAAGGTTATGTTTTAGCCTTGGTTTGTGTGTTTGCTTGATAGCAGGATTACACAAAAAGCTATGTATGCATTTTCATGAAATTTCTACCAGAGGTGGGGTTTTGGACAAGAAAGACTCCATTGGATTTTGGAGATAAACCAGATCAAATTCTGGATCCATGCAATTTTAAAGTCATTGTGAGATTTTTAAATACATTGTAAGTCATTGTGAAATAGGTCAATTTATTTGGAAGTGACATATTACAGCAGGCCCAGCATAGGGTTCTGTGTAATATCTGGGTTTTTCTTTTTTGTTTGTTTGTTTGTTTGTTTGTTTCTGGGGTTTTTTTTGGGGTTTGTTTGTTTTTTGGGTAAAAAAAAATGTGAATTTTAAAGAAATTTCTACCCAAACTCAGGTCTTTAGACTCCCCTAGATTAAACAACTAGGTAGCACTCATTGTAATAGCTTAGATTAAACATTAACATATCTGGGAAATGTCTCTGGGAAGTTCATTTGATTTTTGTCCAGCAGCATGTACACAGAAGCCAACTTCTCCCTGGAACCACTAAGCACAATGAACAATGACATTTTCTTTAGATGCCTTTTAGGAACCATTAGCTAATTATATAACTTTAAAAAGTAATGCTCAAGATGAAGCCTAATGCCAGGTCAGCTGTGACTTTTTGTAGCTTGCTACGTGTAAATAAATGTTACTTCATTGTGAGTCAATGTCCAGTGAAACTACTCCAGACACACACAGGTAGCACATTCTCTCATTTTCTTATAAATGCAGATTAGCATTTGACTTGACCCCAGAATGATTTTTCAAGTCATGAGATCTAACAAATGTATGTTTTTAACTACCTGTTTTAACTACCAATGCCACTAAAGAGCATAGCACAAGTGCATTTATTGCATATAGTGTTTAGGTGTCTCCAAATTCACTTTTGCTAGTTTAAAAGCAGTGAAATGGCTGCATTTTTCAAAATAGCCCATCTAACTAACCCATTTCCATATTAACATATATATTTCAGATGTGAACCAGAACAATCATTCAATCCTTCTATCTTTTAATTTGTTGCATGTTGTGCACATTACTCTGAGTCTATGCATATTGTGCATCTACTTGCATAGCAACATATTTGTTAATGCTCCCTTAAAATAACAGTGAAATACTGCACCACTGACTTTGGTCAATTGCCCAATCTCTTTCTGCTGTGTCAGGATAGCAATGTGCCAACATCGGTCTGAATGCACCCAATTTCCAACATGGTAATGTGCACTCAGATGGATGCAAATGCATTTGCTATCTAAACAACATGGGCACTGGGAGGGAAAATGACAACTGAGTCAGTCTCAAACTAGCAAAGATATTTGCACTACACTTGGCGCCGCATTGCACCAGGTACGTACAAGATCGGGTCCTCTGTGTTTTATAAAAGTGTTTACTTCTAGCATGTAAACTTTTCAATATCATCGCACAAATCAATTTTAATTCAGAATATGGACTGTACGTTGATTTGGGGAGAAAGAATAAACATTATAGAAGACCAGACCTGGTGATGGGTCACATGTTTTACACCCCTGTAAACCTGAACTAATTATTATTATGTAATGCTACTTTAGTAAAAAATTAAAAAAAATTAAGATAAGTGAAGTTGATGTGATTGGTTTCATTCAATTTCGTAAGAAAATCTCATTATAAAACTTGACCTATATCTCAACGACCGTCCAACCACCTAACCCAGGGGTCACAATCCTCTTTCTGGAGATGTACCTCCCTAAAGAATTTGTCTTAAACCTTAATCATACCCACCTGTCCATTGTCATTAGAAGATCTTATTCAACTCAAAGAGGTGTGTTTGATGTTTCATGAGGAGATGGTAAAAGGTAGGGGAACCGGGTGGGTGATCTTTGATTTAATCAAACCATAAACATTGTATAGATCCATTAACATGAGGACAAGTAGAGTTCCCAAAAGATGGCTCCTGATAGGTGTCTGAGCCTGGGTTTGCTTTTAACTGCCTTTCTGATTTCCATAATCATCTGTCTCACCTGTCTTGTTAGTATAATTGTTCCTGTAACACATTCATGGTCTGTCAAGATTCTGACTTCAGCATTTGCTCCATAAATGTTAATTTACCTGAAAGTCTGTCTAGCTCAGTTTGACTGTGTTTTTTTTATTCTGCGCAAGTCTGAACAGTGGTGTATATGCCTCTATTTTTTGGGTTTCAGTTCCATTATTAATAATAAATCTGTTGTTATTTTTTTTTTATTACCATCATATTTATTGCTGCCTGTAGTCATGCAAGTCAGCAAGACATAAAAGCCAATCAGCATCAACTCAGCAACGCTGCAGCCTTATTGGATTTTCTTTGGTGGGCAGGTGTGGACACCAGACAGGACAACCATCCAAGCCATATTTAACGACTATGCTGGCTGATTTTTTCTTCTTGGAAAAAACAGTAATGATTAATTCAAACTGTTTTGTGATTTCACTGAACTGAATTAAAGACTTGAAAGCCTGGTTTGACATGTAATCGCAATAATATTTTCTCAACATGCCAGAGAATAGCACACTCACTGCAACATACTGCAGTGAAAATATTCTAAACTCTTTGCATGCACTTCATTCTCTAAATGTCCACCAGAGGGATCTGCTCAAAATTCTAATTGTTATACCTCTTTGACAACTCTCTCTGCATTTGCATCATGCTTCTATATAAGCTGTAATATGCCTGTAAGTAACCTTTGCAAAAGAGCATGAGACATCCTTGGAACTTTCAAATGTAAATACCAACGAAATGCAGTGTTGAATTCTTAGATCAAAGACCTACATTATAGGCTCCTTCAGGTCAATTTTGCATGAGACCAAAATGTGAAGCAATACACTCTTCTCCATCTAACACACATACTAAAGCTTCAAACTTCACACCCAGCGTCTGGGCCACCTATTGGGAATGGCTTCAAATGAAAGTGCCCACAGCTTACAGATGTATTGGCACAGATGCACAAGAGGAACAGCTGCTGTGATCCTGGCCTGCCTGTACATGAACTACATTAGGACTTTGCTGATGTTTTCTCCTTGTTAATAATTGATTAATAAGCTTTACATATTTGTAATTACGCCACCAGTGCTGAGATTTTACTCTTCAAAAATGTCACCTCATGAGCATTATGGGCTACAGTTTTAATTGGGGAAGATTTTAACCAAAGGTACCAGGACCAGTATAGAAAAAAAAAAAGTTTAATCAGTCTCAATGGAAAACAGTTAGCAGTGTAAAAGCTCCTAGCACAGTACCACCATTTTTCATGCACTCTCATCTATCATCTAATAATATCTCTCATCATTGAAGTGTATCAAATGTTTTCTTCCCAGTGATGCAGAACAGGATTATTGTATAAACCATGCATGAATCCTTATGTTGTGAAACTGGTGTTGTATTATTCATCATAGTGACTGAATTATGCTTTCTAACTACTGAACTACTTCTTTTTCCATAAATTAATTCACTTCCCAAAGGTGTAAACCTTAATATCAATAATACCCAATGCCATTGATCTAATTATCTGCAAGGCCTCCCTCATACAGTCAAATCAATACAAAAATCCTGATTTGGAATAAAATAAGGGTCATAATTTCAAATAAATCTTACTCATAGAAATACTTTCATACCTAATTTGCTGATTTAATAAATTTTTAATTTATCTTGTATTTTTATATTTTGATCATATATGTTACTGAGTTAATCCCAAAAATGGACATACAGTATTACAATAGACTCAAGTTTATTACAAGCAGAATGAGCTTATATGATGCTGTTTTTGAAAGTGTTTCCTAAAATAACACAAGTTACTGCACTCTAAAGCACTTGATGTACATCTCCAGGTTACAGCATTCACCATAACCTGATTTCAGTACACCATTTTAAGCTGTAAATGGTCTTTAAACAGAACAAATTTGTAAGAAATGCTCATTTGTACCATTCAAAACCTGAATCATGGAAATCAACAGAAAAACTAATGAAAGAATGTCTTTCTGTTACTTCCACCAATGAGGTTATGCTTTACCTTCAGTTTATGTGTTTGACTGCTAGCAGGATTATGCAAAAAGGGATGTGTGTACTTTCATGAAATTTCCACGAAAGGTAGGGCTTTGGACAAGGAAACTGTTAGATTTCAGAGATAATCCAGATCAAATTCTGGATCCACAAATTTATTTATTTTTTAGGATTCTTTAACAGAGTGAGACAGGAAAACAAAAATTTGGTTTCATATGGGGGATTGTTGGGCTTGGAGGAGGTTTGTTGGGCTTGGAGGAGGTTCGTTTGTTTGTGTTTTAACTTAACAAGAATGTATTTCAAAGAATTCAATTCAAGTACATGTGGATACATTTAAACCTTCACTGACATACTTACACATTTTAATTTGGGCACAGTAATAGTTTTTTAGACAAGTAACACCCCTGAATCTACCAGGAAGGGACAGAAAACGTGATGTAGATCAGAATGTGGATGTATCTAAATAAACCATTCTTACAAGATTCATTCTTTAATTTTCTGAACCGGTTAATACTAATTAGGGTCATGGGGAGGCTGGCGCCCATCTCAGCTAACAGGGCGAGGGCAGAATATACCCTGGACAGCTCGCCAGGCCATCGCAGGGAAGAAACACGCTGTCGGTAATGCAGCCTACTCTTGACAAAAATCAGCAATGGTTCTTTTACATGTCTTTCACCACAGACAGTCAGCGACATAGCTGGCCTTTGATAACCCAGTTAGCTGCACTAGGGGGACAGCAGTGACAACCTGGTGATAGTAAGGACTGAACACACGACCTTCGGATCAGTAATCCAGCACCCTACCACCGGGCCACCACTGCCCCATTCATACAGCAATTATTCTAAACATTTGCATTTATTCTCTTGTTGATTTTTAACAATAAGAAAGTGGGGTTTCCTCCCCTCTGATTGGTTAATGGACCAGGGGACCAATGGAATAGAAATTATGGAACGTATCATCATTCACACTCCTCCCTCTTTCACTGGCTTTTTAGGTTTATCTTAAATGTCTTCTAAATAGGCCTAGAATTTCTATATGCTCTCAAACATTTTTTTGGTTTTATTGCTTAAAAAAGTATTCAGTAGTTGGTGTGTCTTATTAATTATCTATTTCCTGTTTATATGCTGTAGCACCATAGCAACAAGAGTGGGACAAAGTTGCAAGTGCCTGCCAGCTATCAAGACTTTGGTCTTAATTTAAAGAGAAAATATTTTACCCTGCCACTTTCCTCTCAGAACATCAGTGTTTTGCTCAGCACTTTCAAAACCTATGCGTGTGTGAGTGTGTGTGGACAAAAAAGAGATAAGGCATGCTGTTAAAGGAAAATAATGATGCAGCCTGACACAAAGTAAGCATGTTCTAAAGTAATTTGTCCCTTTAATCACAGCTGACACTGAAGACTCCTATGAATGACTTTAAAACAAAAACAAATAAATAACACATAGAACAATCTTGTCAATATAAGCAGACTGAAATGTCAAAGCTGTTCTGTAGAGAAAATTATCACCATCTGCCCAATCATACTCAATCACTCCAGTATAAACTGAGTTTTTACACAAAGCAATAGTTATATCTATTACTCTGGGGCGGCACGGTGGCACAGTGGTCAGAATGTTCACTTCACAACAAGAAGGCAAGTTCCCCTGTGTTTGCGTGGGTTTCTTCCGGGTACTCTGGTTTCCTACCACAGTCCAAAAACATGCACAGTAGGCTGATTGGTGGTTCCAAAATCGACCCCAAGTGTGAGCGGGAGTGTGAATAGTTGTGTGTGTTGGCCCTGCGGTGGCCTGGCGAGCTGTTCAGGATGTACCCCGCCCTCGCCCAGATTCAGCTAAGATGGGTGCCAGCCTCCCCTAAAACCTATTTAGGATTAAGCAGATTAGAAAATAAATGAATGAATACATTATTCTAGTTTTTCCACAAGTTGCAGCTTTACAATTTTTGTTCACTGGCCCTCATTTACACCAGCGCAGATACAAGTGAAGAAATAGTACAACAGGGTTCATGCTTAATTCATGAAGCACTTCGTATCGCTTCAGTCACAACCTATGAATGATCAGGTATTGATAAATGTAGCATATGAATGATTTAATGTGGCATCATTTAAATACCATTCCAAAAAAAATTCTCAATTTAGAGGCCTTCACTTTTTAATACAGAGAGCTGTAATAGAACTGTCTGATACCCTGATAAGTAGCAACATAGGATAGCATCATAGGATCATTGTCCATGATCAAACTCAAGCTTGTATTTGAATATTTAAATTTTCCAACAGCAATACACATGTATAGTCGTTACAACATTGTATATAACTATTACAATTAACAATTTAGCATAACACTCATAAATAAAAATAATTGACCAGTAATTGGCCAGGCGGATGTTGCTGAAGGGGCCCAGAGAAAGAATGTTGAGGGTATTAGCCAATTCATGAGGGTCCACCTTTGATTCAAGCATTATCCACTCAGAACAATGTCTATTAACACCTAGACAGCAGACCAATCAGATCACACCATTCCCATGTAATGTATATTTATAACAAAAGTAGTACATATAGACAAATTGGGGGGGGTTGATGGTCAGATCTCAATCTAGCTTCCAAAAAAAAGCTTTATAACTATGGATTCAGCTACTGGATTCAGCTTTACAACTACGCATTAAAAGGCAAAGAGTGTGTACCCTCTACACTGGCTCACAACGAACGTTATGGCAGACTAAAGCAACTGCAGTCAAGTGTCACTTTCCAGAAAATAATAAATAAATAAATAAAATAAATTCCTGCCATCTCAAGAAACTCACATTTTACAGATACATAGAGTTCTTTTAAAAGTAGCAGCTGTGACATCGCCACAATTCCTCGACTGGCAGATCTCGTTTATTAGTGTTTAAGCAGTCACATTACAAATTGGTTATCCTACGTATTTCTTTGCATTACTTGCGATTAAATCTACAGTAACCTAGCCTAACAGTGATGTTTGCCATATAGTCAATGTAGGCCTTTTTAAAATAGCCTATAATATTTTGCCATACCATCATATTTTTTAGGCATTTATATGTAAAACAAATAAAACGATCACATGACATACTTGACGTTGACTCACTTGTAAAAGAAAGAAATTAGGTTACAGGTTAAACTAAATTATTTTTTTTAATCAATGTCAAACATGTCATGTATTCAATTACTTTGAAAACCTTTGGACCAATAAAGGAAAAGAGTGTATATGCTCGGATGCCATTTTAATAATAATATTCATATTATCCGATTTACTACCCTGCGCTGTGCACCTGCACACTGACTCAGAAACATGCACAAACATGGTGAGACTTGACACTAGATTTGATTGTAGCCTCTGCTCATGTGCACATTAATGAATTCCGAAATTTGTATGGAACTGACCATACACCCAGCTTTGCTGTATGTTCTTTTGGTAACTAAGGGTCACCGTCACTACTGCTGCAGTGAGAAACAGTATTAATAGTGCCTGAAAGATAAATGTGTAAGTATCGCATTTTATTGTTTCACACTAGTTCTGGTTACAACATTACAGCTCATTGTTCATGAGATCATTGTGCACAAGAGCAGGAGTTTTGAAGACTAGTTTATGTTAGACTATGATAAATAATTAGCTGCAAGTTAGTTTGATCAAGAACTGTTGAGTAAATGCAATAATTATAAATAAAGTAGACCAACAAGAGGCAACTTCCTCTCATGAAATTTTTTTAGGTCTAAAGTTTTTGAGTTTAAAGCCGATGAACATTAAGGTTTGCATTGCAGTAGTATTTTATAACAGGCTTCATGTATCTTACCCTCAGAGTCATTTATCTAGAGCTGAAGGTCCTTTATATCCATCTCTCTACTTTATAGCGCTGAGAAATTAAGTGGGGCGTGTGTCACTGCCAAACTTTGAATTAGGTGATTGGACCTGTCAAATGTAACCATTCAAAATGAATGAATAAATGCATAAATGAATGAACGAATGAATGAATGTCTAACAGGCTGAAGAATAACAGCATTACTGAAGCCAGTGCTGGAACACATCCTTTTTCTTTCTAGTAAATTGAATCGACTTTTAACGAAATTAAAACTGATTTTAACTCAGCATGACAGAATTACACTCTACGAACTACTGCAATACATCTACATGTAGTACATGTATATGGTGCATTTGTATCATTTATATATATATATATATCGTTTCCATAGTTAAATATATGGGCAGCTCCTTATATTCACTTTACTTCCTATTTAGCATGCTTACACTTCCAAGATAATGAAAAGTGGAGACCCAAACTTCCACCACAAGGATCTGTAATCATTTGATTTGCTCACTTAAAAACTTAATTTGGATAATTTCTTTGCATTTGCATCATGGTTTCTTATATGCTGTAATGAGCCTGTAAGTAGCCACTGTGTATGCATAAAAGATTGTTGATGCTAACAAAATATTAAAGCCAAGAAGAAGCTGTTTTATGCTCAGAGCAGATTTACCGCATGGCCTCTCTCAGGTCGATCTATTTTGAAGTAGATATCTAACACTCAAAGTAAGGCTTCAGAATTAAGTTCCTGCATCTGTGCCACTTTTGGCTTCGAATGAAACTGCCCACGGCATACAGATGTATTGGCACAGATGCACAACTAGAACAGCTGCTAGGATACTACACTGGGTCAAATATTGTGCAGAAACAGATGTGTACCTGATATCAGTCTGCTACGTAACACTGCTAAGATTTTCACCTATCTGAATTGGTGAAAATTGACAATTTTGACACTTTGTATACAATCTTTATTTATATGCACATGTACACTGATAATAAATTACATATAAAGATTAAAATGTCTGTGATGCCATATGTAATGTGTGAAAAAGACCATTTATTCATTCATTTTCTGAACCGTTCAATCTTAATTAGGGTCACGGGGAGGCTGGCGCCCATCTCAGCCGTCTCTGGGAGAGGGCAGAGTACACCCTGGACAGCTCGCCAGGCCATCGCACGGTGAAACTGAGACCAATCAGTGTATATTTGTGGCAGAGCTCCTTAGCGGCATTCCATAGTTTACAGAGCAGAAAAAAGGCTGTGTGTTGGGGTCAGCAAAAAAGAAATAAAAGTAAATAAAATTCAAGAAAATAAA
>JAQMYF010000015.1:10066737-10082876 GCA_030014195.1 Neosilurus mollespiculum
TATATATTTAATTTAATTAATTAGTGTCTCTCTATAAGGGAAAATCAAAAGACACACACCAGAGTCCTTTACGATATTCGGAAGGGGGGGTCTGACCTTTGATGGATGGGTTTACTGCGGGACCTATGGAAGGCCAAGTGGGTAGTCCGTTCTAGTAAGTGAATGCTGCATTAGACTAAGCCATGGCTTGCTCTGTTCAATGCTTGTGAAAGAATAAGGTGAGCAATTTCTTTTAAGGTTGAAACTTTCATTCTTTCTTTAGGTTTGGGCAATTACTCACTCATCTCATCTGCTGAACTGCTTAATCCTAAATATCAGTGTAACAGGACAGCTGAGCCTATCTTAGCCGACACTGGGCGAAGGCGGGGTACACCCTGAACAGTTTGTCAGAACATCATAGGGCAACACATACAAAGTCACACCTCGAAGCAATTTGAAATAGCCAATTAGCCTAATATACATGTCTTTAGACTGTGGAAGGAAACCAGAGTACTCGAAGGAAACTCACGCAAGCAAGGAGAGAACATGTAAACTCCACGCAGAAACAGCCAATCCCAGGACCTTCTTGCTGAGAGACGGACGTGCTAACCACTACGCTACCATGCCAGGTTTGGGCAATTACATAAGGATTAAATTAAAAAAAAGTTAAAGTTAGCATGATGGTACAGTACTTGCTGTATACACAGCAGCGACCTCACAGCTCCAGGGTTTGATTCTGAGCTCAGGTTACCATCTGCATTTAGCATTTCCACATGTGTTCATATGGAATCCAATTTCCTTCCATCTCCCAAAAAAAATTATAAGAGATGAATTAGTTACAGTAAATTTCCCTGGTGTCAATGAGTGTGTGATGTATTCCTTGGCACAGAATGATGGTGAACTTACCCTGCATTTTAAGGGCTGAGTATACAGTCAGGCTAAAATGCTGTATTTTCGTTTAAACCTAAAGTGGATGTGGCCGTCTTGCTTCATCATCATTTTTATTACCTCTGCCACAAAATAAAGTTTTAGTGAAGGTATTGTAACCAACAGCATTTGTCTGTCACTTTGTCTTTGAACAAAATCCTGACCCTACCCATACAACGACTTTCACCAAACTTGGTAGGGACGCTATACAACCGGAGTCCCAGAGAGGATTTGATTTTGAAATGTCGAGGTCAAAGGACAAGGTCAGAGCAAGGTCACATAATTTCGTAGATTGACATTTCCCATGTTAAAAATAAAATTGCTTATATTGGAGAACCAAAGTGACATAAACCCACAGATGCAATGAAGGACACATAGGAAACCATATGCACACTTTTAAATGGAATGATGCCCTTTGGCCTTGAGTAACCTTAAAATGTTAAAATCAAGACTCTTATAACTGACTCTTATAACTTTGAAACGAGTACCGGCAGACATGCAGTAACTATGGAACGTTAATAGAAAACCATTCATGGACTTTAAATGAGATAATTACCCTTTACCTTGAGTGAATTAAAAAAGTAAAATTCAAGTTCACCAAATTTTGAGCGCTTACACCTTCAAAACGAGTGTGGAGTGACATGCAATTAATAGAAAACCATGTATGGACTTTCAAAAAAGATGATTACTTTTCACCTTGAGTGACCCTGAAAGGTAAAATCCCAGCCTTCTTGTAAATCCTTCAAATGATTCACTAATTTATCTATGCTGTGTGGCAGAGGCAAACACTGGAAAGCAAACAACCCCAAAACTGTCAGCAGCATCCATAAATCCTGGCTCTGTTCCTCAACCTTAGCTACATCACTCAAGTTCTTAAAGATGAGCATTGGACTGGTTTCCAATCCAGCCCCACCCCCATCTGCCTGTGATATTTTCTAGCACATTTAGTTGGTTAATTTTTTTTAAAAATAAACAGAAAACAAGCAGGCTGATTCAATCCACCAAGAGGCTGACCAGGCAGTTACTAAGGATAAATAAATGTATGCTAGTCTTGACTTGGCTTCTGTGCTTCAGATGTGACCCCTCATTCATGTCAAAGAAAAAAACCTCCATTCATGCATCTCACACACATCTGTAGCCTCAAATAAATTTTCTGTGAATCACTCACTCTCACTCATTTGTCAAACCACTTAATCCTACTAGGGTCGCAGGGAGGCAGGAGCCTATCTCAGCTAAAACTGGATAAAGATGGGGTACACCCTGAACAGCTCTCCAGCCTATCGCAGGGCAACACACAACCATTTGTACTCACACTCACAGCTAGGGGCAATTTGGAACGGCCAGTTAGCCTAACATGCATGTCTTTGAGCAGTGCAAGGAAACCGAAATACTGGACAGAAACCCACTCAAGCATGAGGAAAACATGCAAACTCCACACAGAAACACCTGAGCCTCGATCCTAGGACCTCTTTGCTGTTAGGCAGACGTGCTAACCACTACACCACTTGCCACCGTGTTCTGTGTATCCATCAAATGCTCTTTCTTTCCATCAAACTTTTCTTGACACAAGTCTACAATAAGACTCAAGATTCCATTATAAGCAAGTTAAAAGTTGCTAAATTTTAGTTTCTTTTCTTTTTGCACGAAAACAGTTATTGACCTGAACTAACTGAAATGTGACCCAGTCTGGCAAAATGAGTCACAGTGACCAAAAATTCAAAATTGAGCTAGCCATACCATTTTAAAGCTTAGAGTCTCCTCTTTTAAATGGTGTTGGCTAACTCAATTTTGAATTTTTGGTCACTGTGACTCATTTTGCCAGACTGGGTCACAAATGCATACCTTAGTTCCATGCGGATAAACGGAGTTATAGTAACACGATTTGTTTTTGTACATCCAAAAAAATTTTAAAAATTAAAAAAAAAAAACTCTGTGCTGTTATCCAAACTGAGGATCGAACCCTGAATCAGCAACATTACCACTGTGCTATTATACCACATCTCTTAATCAGGTTAACTTTAAGCTAGAGTTAGAGGTTCCGGTGCCAACATCCTCATGAGATTTCATAACGTGATTGGTTTACGTTAATACCATATGAATTGATCACACTCACTCTATGTAATTGAGTCTCATAATGTAGAAAGCTGTTTATAAAAAGTTTAATATAAGCAATCAGATCACGTTTTAATGAGAAACATTTGTATGCACACAACATAATTTATTGTGTGGTCAATCGTATATTTGCTTTTTTATTTTCATTATACAGGCAAACATATGAAAATATCCTACTTATGTTAATCCGTGGCTAGAGCTTCAGCTTGAAAACATATGACTGAAGCCTGGATCCTGGAGAAACACTTGAGTCATTGCACATACTCCATCAGAGAAGCAAAAGAGGTGATATGATTCAGCCCTGTGTGATCAGTGACACTCCTAAGGAGGACAAATGTGCGTGGAAGGCATCTACCACTCACAGCTCTCCACTGGATGTAACTGGAATGGCTTTTTTTTTCTTTTCTTTTTTTTGGAACAGCAGGTTTCTAGGAACGGTCGGTTTTCTATTGACGCTACCCAGTTTGCCTAAAGGTGCCTGAGCTGAATTACTGTGCTTATTTTCCACACATAAAGGAGCAAAGGAAGTTGTTTAGCCCCTCTGTAATCCACAGTTATGTTGAAATGCAAACAAATAACAAGCTGTGCTGTAATACCACAGTGCCCTCTGCTGGTCAAGAAGAATGAAGCATGAGTGCAGAATGAAGAACATTTTCCCAAGCGTTTGTTAGGAAAACCAATGATTCATGAGTGTTTAAAAGGAGAAATCAATACATATGCAGCCAGTGTGTCACATTTTGGAAACATAAGCGGTCTCTGGAAACCAACAGCCTCTCGCAAGAAAGGGCTTTAGACGTTAATCATCAGGACCATGGATAGATTGGACCTCAGAGAGACAGCTCAGGCGGAAGTGTCACTCACAGCACATGGATTACGTTAGAGATGAATTGGAATTTAACACTAACATGCAAAAGCAGCATTATGAACGTGCTCATGATTATTTTAAACAGGAAATTAAAGTAGCACATGCAAACCCTTCGCAAGATGAGTGAATTGTATATTTTCAATACACATTAGTTCTCCTGAACCTCCATCATAGCAAAACAAGCTTGTATCACCGTGAGGTTTGGTAATTAACTTCCATCCACCAACTCTAATGTGTCTCACAAACATTTGTTTTGTCATAGGCTTCCTTGCTTAGAGGCAGGCCAGAGGGAAAGCGCTGCTTTAATACTATCTCTTTTTCTCGCCTAATCACTCCTTCTGTTGGGAGTCTTTCTGCGAGGCGTATATTAAAACACATCCATCATGGCTGACAGCTCTTCTGCAATCTCACGCAGTCGTCCCCCCGCTGCCACGGTTACTCGTAGCAAAAGCGCTGCTGTGTTCTGATTTCAGCTCACAGCCTACAAGCACACAGCTAAAGACATGCAGCAAATGGATAGGCACATGTAGCTCTGACTGGACATGATTTCAATCTCGGATCATGAATTGGGTCTCACATGAATCCCTGGGTTTTGTGCATAATGGCAGGAATAATAAATCTTAACTGTGAGGCTTTCATAATTCTAGTCCCTCGGACATACTACTACAGCATTAATAAACCATAAACTCACTCGCTTGTGGAACCACTTAATCCTACTACAGCTTGGAACAGCCAGTAAGCCTATTGTGCATGTCTCCGGACTATAGGAGAAAACCGGAGTACCTGGATGAAACCCACACAAGCACAGAGAGAACAAACTCCACATAGAAACATCCGAGCATGGGAATCAGACCCATCACGTGCTCACCACTATGCCACCATACCACCATTACCTAAGTAGCATGATGCCCCCTCTAAACTTTTTGGACTGACATGCTCAGTTCTTCTGACCGGCAAGCTCAGATCTTCTGATTTTTGGTTCTGAGATCAAATGATAAATGAGACTATAGCATGATTTTAGCTTTATTTTCCTGATATACAGTACTGTGCAAAAGTCTTAGGCAATCTATTTATTTATTTTTTTTGTATAAACTTTGCTATAGATTTTTATTTTATAAATTGTATAAGTAAGTTAGCACAAAAAACACTTTAGATTTCCAACCATTAGTTTTCCAGGATAAAATGTAATGTTACATAAAAAGGTTTGACCTGTGAAGCCTCTATGTGTTGGCAAAAAGAATAAACCAACATGAAGACCGGAGGGATGTGCATAGAAGAAAAGCAAGCTATTTTACAGCCACTGTACAAACAACAGACAAAGATACTACAACAATTTTGAATGTCCCCCAAAATAAAGGAAATCAGGGATGTACTAACAACCAGACATTGAACAGATTGAACGGCAAAGAATACAACAGCAGATGCTGACAGAAACATTATGAAGGCTTTGAAGAACAACCCGAAAACAGTGAATGGCATCAACCTCCCCAGAGCTGCTATCACAAGCCACTGTTCAAGGAAGACTTCCAGAGCAGAAATATACAGATCAGAGTCAGATCAGCACCAGAAGGCCAGACTGGAATTTGTAAAGACACACAGAGATGAGGCACAAACATTCTGACGTAAAAAAGATAAATAAAAATAAAATTAAATAAATAAAATACATTTTCAAGTCAGGGAATAAATGGATAATGTGATTGCTCTTATGTTTGGAATTTCTCCTGTATATAACTGTATATAAATTTTCTTGTTACAGAAAAAACACAACACCCTTAACCCTGAATTCAGAAAGTTACAGCTGTACCTCTGTTACAAAAACAACTACAGTGGAGACTTCCAAAAATATTAAAATACAAATTACGGTACTGCTTAAAAATGAAGCCTCTCGTGAGATTTTTGTGGGCTCTGCTTCTTTCCTGTTCATAATTACTAAATTACTGTATTAATGTGTAAATGCCAAATATACACCATTCAATTACTTTCATTTGTTGTCATTTGAATTTTGTTACAAAAACAAAAACTGTGTTAGTACAGATTCCCAGAAGTCAGCATGTGTCAAGTGGCATCTTGCCAAAGAGCAAACAGCCAATCAGCACTGTGATGCATATTAGCTACTCAGCATCGTGATGCATAAGGGCACAGGCTGCTGGACAGACGAACGTACAAGCCATGCAAAACCATGTCGATGGTCTCTTAAGTGTGGTGCCCTGAAGGCCACACAGAAGCTCCTCAATAAACCTCTCCTTATATTATTATAATAACATAATATTATTATTATTATAATTATTATTATATATTAATAATGCTCAGTAAGCAAATTAATATCAGTGATTTGTCAGCTGGTTTCTAATCTGCTTGTAGACACGATGAGGTAACGCATTTGGACCTATCAGATTTGAGCTTTAAACAGTATTATGGCATAAATTTTACTTGCTGTAACTCATAAGGACTGCATTTACACAGTCGCATGCAATTATTTCAGCCTTAAAACAAATAACTGCTCTTTTTATTCCATTATAAATAATCAAGCAGCATTTTATTGTATTCCAAAAGAATATAAACTTTTACTTTTCCAAACAGACTTTACTACTCTGTTATGCATTATTTAATGATCCATATATCATCTGTTAAACATTAAAAATGATGACAGGAGCAGAATGGGCTCCATCTTTAGTTTGGATATGTGTAATTGTCATTAAAAATGTATGAATGTCGTTTTCCAGGATTTATTTTACTGGTTCTCACTGAGCTGCTTCCGTGCTGCAGGAGTAGTGCTGGGATCGTGAACGTCTGCCGTCACTGTTTTAGCTTCCAAGTACTAAGAACTGGGGGTTTTTGTTTGTTTGTTTTAGTATTAAATGCAAATAGTCCTTTTATATTTAAGAAACTGCTTGAAAAACATGTGTTTCCATTTCTCATAAATTTTGTATTTTATTTTAATATTTTATTTATTTACTGCTTCAACTTTAAGAAATGGGTTCAGGTTAGAATCTTGTACTTTGTACAAGTAAAACAATAATGATAAGCAACCAAGAAGCAACCAATGACAAGCAAGAAGGTCTAGGGTTCAAATCTCAACAAAGTGTCTATCTGTGTGGAGTTTGCATCCTGTGCATGCCTGGGTTTCCTCTGGGTACTCCCGTTTCCTCCCACAGTCCAAAACCATGAACACTGGATTGGACAAATAGCTACTATAAATTGCCCCTTGGTGTGAAAGTGAGTGTAAATTGTTGTTTAGGTAAATGAATAGACCTGGGAAGTGTTTGGATGTTTAGTTTATTAGGAAAATAATTTTGTTTAGCTCTAAATAGAAAAAGCTATTCATTAAATATTTAAAGGGCAGTGGTGGCTCAGTGGGTAATGGTCTGGATTACCAATCAGAACTACCTAGTTGTTGCTGTTGGGCCCTTGAGCAAGGCCATTTACCCTCCACTCCTCAGTTGTATGAATGAGAAAAAATGTAAGTCACTCTGGATAAGTGCATCTGCCACATGCTATAAATTTAAAAATGTAAATGTAAAGCTTTGATGACATGTACATTAGATTATTTATTTCATATTTATTAACAAACAATGAGCTACAGTCTGACAACCTGCAGAGGTTACAGGTCTCTTACCTCATTAAAATGCACTTTGCTAGGTTGTTCCTGATTTCGCTTAGTGGCCTGATGTGGTTCACTTTTCCATGTTCTTCCAAAAAATCGATGAAGGCTGTTGTCAAAGAAAGTGACTCGCAGCTGGTACCTGTTCAATCTCACCTCCTCACCCTGTACACAATGCAAGCACACATGACTCAGCCATTACTGCAATTTTCCAGGATGTACCAGTGAACATGAGAGACTGAGATGTAACAGCACTTTCTTACAACACAAGGAACCTGTTCAAACATTTTTGAAAGGGTTAAAACAATTTCTCTAGTAAAGTGTACTTCAATTCTACAAGCACTGAGCTTTTACATATATAAGTTTCCTTTCCTCTCACTTGTCAAGGACTGCATTTAGCTTGCAAGTCAAGGTCCAGTTCCCCTCACTTTCCGTTACCATGCCCAAGGTTACTGTTTACATCTTAAAGGTGCAGTAGGGAATGTACTTTTGTTTTGTTTCTAAAAGGTCTGTAAATTGTATATGATTGGATTGACTGAATAATTATAAAAGTTTTGGATGTTTTATTTTTGCTCAGTGTGACCACCCACATTTTCACCCAAACACACAAAATTCTGCCCCTAAAACTTATGATGGTCCAACCAGAGATAACATGCTAACTAGAGTTAAAGTAAGTGAGATAATTTGATCCCTTGTTGATTCTGTATGTTTGGCCACTTACAAAGAAATGTAAGGCCTATTATTTTTATTAACATAGACAAATATTATGTTATATTATAATATATTATACATATTTTGTGAAAATATCAACCAAAAATCCCCCCCCACCCCAAAAAAAAAACACACTACAGAAAGACTATAACTTATCATGCTAGGGATTAAGTGAAATATGATTTAGTGCTTGGTGGAGAAACCTATGTTGACAAGCACAGATGTCAGACATTGCACACATCTCCGGAGGGATTTTGGGCCAGTCTACTTTACAGATCCTCTAAAGTCCTTAAGGATTCGAGGCTGCAGCGTGGCAGTTTGAATCACCTTGCTCCACAGATTTTCTATAGGATTGAAGTGTGGAGACTAGTGAGGCCACTCTATGACCTTGGCTGCATGTTTTGGTCATGCTGGAAGACCCATCCAAGGGTGAGGGAAGGAACTTCTCGTCCAAGATTTTACAGTGTATGGCTCCGCCCATCATTCCCTCAATGCAGCAAAGTACCCTTAGCAAAGAAACAGCCTGAAACCCCTTGCCTTTATGCAATGTGGGGTTTTTTTTAATATTCTCCGTGTGTGTGTGTGTGTGTGTGTTTTAAATTAAACCTAAAATATAAATTATAGGCCATTCTTTGTAAGTGGGCAAACTTAAAAAATCAGCAGGGGATAATTTTTTTTCCTCACTGCATTTCAAGAAAACTTTACAAAACCACATTCAGTATAAATTACAAAGGCATGGACAGTGCTGGACTAACCTGTCTGTAATCCTGACCTGCCCCAAGTGAGAATGTGCACAGAAACTAAAAACGTAACAGATGACTCTTTACTTCTGTACACCTAAAGACCTGCTTGTAGAAAGAACGGGACAAAATAACACTGTCTGTATCACTTGGAGTGTCTGGTAACTAAATGGCTTTTTGTGTTGTGAGAAGGAGAGACCAAGGAGTGAACCAGTCCAACTTTACTGGGATGTGTTGAAGGCCTTGCTGTTGGGAAGTAATGAGGAAAAAAAACCCATCTGAAAGTGATCACCATTGTTTTATACATTTCCTATACGTCTACAACCAACTCTTAGCTGGTCTCCTGGCTCCTGATTCTAACTTAACTAAAATATTTACAGCACATGTAACCATGAGCCCAGAGGAAGATAAAATAAATAAATAAACACACAAAAAAAAAAAAGAAAACAGCCTGTAAAATGGTATTGATGCAGATAGAGTAAAGGTGCTTCATGATTAGTTAGTGGAAGGGTGTGTGTGTGTGTGTGTGTGTGTGTGTGTGTGTACCTGGTGTAAGTGAAGCCCGTCTATTCGTTTTAGCAGGAGTTGGAAAGCCTGGCTTGGGCCCTGTGCTAACCGGGATGTTTGGTTAGGAGGAGGAATCACTCGGTTTTCATGGAAAATGCGTTTCCACTCCGACATTTGGACCAAATGCGTTTAAATCTTCTCTCATCCGACTGCAGCACAAACTTCAGGGATCAATAACAGCAATCAACCCCGCATCCACCTCCACCTCCACCTCCTTCTTCCTGAAAACCCGAGTCACTAAATCATAATGAACGTTTAGTTCTGTTCATTTAAATTAAAAAACAAACCTCACAGCAATTATTCCATCGTCTAACCACGACACGCTTTCAAATCTCTGCTTTTCCAAAACTCTTCTGCTAGCACTTAGCCAAAACTGCTAGCTCGCGCTTTTAACCGTGTAGTCAGTTTATATAGTCTCGGCTTGAAAAGATTTATTCACGCTAAAGATATCCTTTATCGACCCTGCAATTCGATATAAAAAAACCCGATTAAAATCCATGAATTAAGATGAAAATACCATTACTAGCTCTCTCCCCATCATGCTATTGTAGCCATGTTGTTTACCGTTAGTGCTTAGCAGCTGTTGCCGAGGTGACCAAAAGGAGTCAGCGTTTCTTCTTCGCTTGTATTTATAAAATTAGTCCAACGGAAATGGTGCCGCCACCTTGTGTTGCGTGGCTGCTATTACATACACGAGGGTTTTCACGACATTTCAAGACATTTTTGCAGTGAGGCATGGTGGTGTAGTGGTTGGCACGGCCGCCTCACAGCAGAAAGGGGTTGGATGTCTCTCTGTGGGGTTTGCCTGGGTTTTCTCCGGATATCCTGGTTTCCTCCTACAGTCCCAGAATATTCACATTAGACTAATTGGCTGTTTCAAGTTGACTTTGGCTGTGATTGTGTGTGTTGCCCTGCAATGGTCTGGCGAACTGTTCAGGGTGTACTTTTGCCCAGTGACAGCTGAGATAGCCGCCAGCCTCCTGCAACCCTAGAAGAATTAAGCGGTTTGGCAAATCTGCAGTCAATTCTGGTTTAATGTGCCACAAATCAATTAATAGATTCCTCAGGGTTTATAGTATACTGTTCCTCTTTTCAGTGTAGCCCAGGGGTGGCCAGTCCTGTTCCTGGTGTTCTACCTCCTAAAGATTTTAACTCCAACCCTAATGGGGCCCATCTGACAAATCCAATCATCACTATAAGTCTTCATTTCCAAGTCTGAAGTCTTGATTAGATGATTGGATGGTGAGATGGGCATAATTAGGGTTGGAGTGAATGTCTTCGGGAAGGTAGATGACCATGAACAGGAATGGGCACCCCAGGTGTGGCCTATTCCTGGTCCTTATGCAGTATAATTATCCGGATTTCTGTAGTAGTTGTGTGCCTGGGTCAGAGTTCAGGTGTTAAAGATCTGTTACACCACTGTTTGCAATGAGATGTTAACACACCTAGTAGTGGGCATTCCTCGTCATGTTTTATCTAGAAACTCCGCATGAAGTTTTTGCTACTACTCCAAAACCTTTCATATGCTATTAAAAAAAAAAATAATAAAAAAAAAAAAATCAAGCATCGTCAAAAATACTGAATGTCCATCCCAAATCAATCAGCTGTTATTGATTTACCATCTGGCTTTTCTAAATGTCCCCAACAGCAGTCTTGTAATTATAAAACATTTGTTTTACTTAAAAAAAAAATAATAATAAAATAATAATAATAATAATAATAATAATAATAAGCTGATGAACAAAAATGAACATTATTACAAATGTTCTTATTTTTTTCTTGTTGAAAACTTTTTTCTTTGTATAATTAAACTGAACTTTGTTAAAATTTATAATAAAAACACAAGAATGAATTATGAGTGATGAGTAAAATAATTGCAGCTTATTAATAAAATCCAATTTATGTTAAATAATAACATTAATATCATTTTAATCACCTTGTCCAATTATCTGTTCTTAATAAAATACATTTTATCTCATAATCATATATCATAATTTGATGTACAAAGTAATGAGCATTTATATCCATAATGGTCCTGCATAAAGGATCATTAAGATTGTACTAGCTTTTTTATAATTAAATAAGAACCACATCTCATTTATTCCACTTTAGACTACTACCATTATAAATTAGACAAATTATGTGAAAACATGCAGAACATGTGTAGAAATAGGCTGGTTGGTGTATAATTTAATAGTGTTATTTTATGTCAAAAGAATGATGAATGATGGGTCTACTACTTTTAATCATGTATGGATGCTTAAACCTGGGTTTACACTGGGCCACGATGTCCATAATCTCCACAATTTGAGAGAATTGTGACGAGTGTGGGGGGTCATGGGATCGAGTTGTGATGATCTTGAGGGAGCTTGTTGGAATCGTGATGATTGACTGTCAAAAAATTTGATTATTATGAATTTTTAAGATTTTTTTCCAACTGTGATAGAAAGTATGAATCGTAGTAGAGCGCAGTAGAGCTTAACGGACCTCAACAGGGCATAATAGACCTTGATGCACCATCACAGGGGATAAAGATGTACTTGGAAATATTCCTTCAAGTTTTATCTCTTGGATGCACCCTGCCTCCTCTTTATACCCCAATTGTGCTCCAAGAGTGGCCATAAATCATTGTGTAAAATGCTTTTTTGAATGGTGGATATCATGTACATGGTGGCCCCAGTGTGAACCCAAGTTGACCAGCAATGTTCTATTCTCGGTGTAAAGATACTTTAATTATGCTGTTGGTCAAGACTGTTGTCAGTAACTACTGTAGTCAAGTAACCAAGTAATTCAACACACAGAAGACAACTATGAACATATTCTAAGACAATGCACCTACAGCAGTCTGCAACAGGAAAAATCATCGTTCATTTTCTGAACCGCTTAATCCTAATTAGGGTCGCAGGGAGGCCGGATCCCATCTCAGCCGACTCTGGGCGAGGGCAGAGTACACCCCAGGCCATCGCAGGGCAGAAACACGCTGACAACAAGACAGCCTACTCTTGAGAGAGAAAACCAGCAATGATTCTTTTACATGCTACGCACCACAGACAGTGAGAGACATGGCTGGCCTTTGATAACCCAGTTAGCTGCACTAGGGGGACAGAAAAATAGCAGAAAAAAATACATTCTTGGATATTATATCATAGAAACAACTTATTCCTTTCCATGTGCAGCTTATATGTTTCCCTGTGCATGCTAGAGTTTTCTTCCAGGTGATTCAGTTTCTTCCTGCAGTCTAAAGCCATGCACATTGGGTCAACTGGATACTAAAAATTGCCCATAGGTGTGAATGTGAGTGTGAGTGTGGCTTTGTGTCTGTGTTAGCCCAAAATCAGATGTCACCTGTAATTGGGTTTTCTTTGATCACTAAATGATAATTGGATTTTAAAGTGATGTAATACCCACTAAAATTCACATGAAGAGCATTTACAACATATTGACCATAATTTTAACATTGACCTCACAGTTTTTTTGGTCATCATTATTACAGCGAAAGTAATACAGTGGTGAATCAAAAACTATACATCTAATCATATTTGGAGATTAATATTACTACTGTAAAGAAATTTTTATTTATTTATATATTTGTTTGTTTGTTTTCAAACCAGACTTATTTACTCATACATGAATGGGTTTGTTGATCACTGCCTTCACCTAAAACATAAAACGTTTTAGTGGATGTATTGTAATCACCAGAAATGTGTTTGTTAGTTACTTGGTTAGATAATTGGTCAGTTTGTTTGTTTGTTAGTTGGTCTGTGAACAAAATCCTGACCACACAGGTTATGGATTTTCACCAGACTTGGTGGGAACACTACCCTACCTGAGTCTCAGAGATTATTTGATTTTGGTATGTTAAGGTAAAAGGTAAAGGTTGGAGCATGGTCAAAAAACTTTGGAGATAGAGCGCTTATAATTTTGAAGCGAGTGCCAGTAGGCATGCTGGTACTATGGAACACTAACATGAAACCAGACGAGCACATGGGTAATTCAACTGGAATAAGAGGAGAGCCTTTCAAACTCTTCTGTTACAGTGAAAACATGTATATTTTCATCATCAGGTGGTTTTTACTTACATTTACGAAGTTGCAATCAGCCAAAACATGTTTGATAGTTTGTATTACCATTTCTGAAAAGGCCACAGTTTATAGTCCATTTCACTCTCATGAGCGTATGAAATCGTATGGCTCGTATTGTATGGCTCCTAATAAAAAGAGGTAAAAAAAAATTCTTCTTTATCATTTTTTGGTGAGAATGTGTTGAACGATGCTATTGTAGGCAATGAGAACCATAAAAATCATTACAACAAGTATATTGAGGGAAAAGTATGGCTAAAAAACAGTGAGCAGCAACTTCCCCTCCCTCCACCTTCATAGCTGAAATGCCCCTGAGCAAGGCACCTAAACGCCAACTGCTCACCAGGAGTCATAATGTGGCTGCTCACTGCTCCATGTGTGTGTACTTACTGTTTGTGTGTGTGTGTGTGTGAGTGTGTGTGTGCTTACTTTGGATTTGTTAAATGCAGAGCCAAATTTCCCTTGTGGAATTAATATAGTGTAGTATATAAAAAATAAGAATAGTGTGGTTTGGTGGGTATGAACATATACTATGTCTATAAACTTTTATTCAATTTGGGTTTAATTCCGCTTTAAAACCAGTACTCATATAGGGTCTATATTACCCATGCTGCATATAGGGGACGCACTATGAGTCATATTGCCCAAAGTTGACCTCTAGATATTACTACAGAGCTAACATGTCCAATAAAAAAAAAAAAGAAGTAGGAAACAATTTGCTTCCTCTATTGTAACACTGACACACTTTTTGCTTTGTCCACTTCTGCTCTGTAAGCAATTAAAACTATTTTTAAAGCTTATATGTTTTTTTGGTGTTTTTTTTTTTTTTTTTTTTTTTTTTTCTTAACATGGAAATTACATGGACATCATACTACAGAATGGAGATTTTATAATATCTCTCGTGTTATCTTCTCAGAAAAGTGGAAATGTTGTTGGAATTTGCTGTTGTTCTACACTTGACCGTTCTGATACATGCTAAAGGTACAGTTTCTTTCTTCTTCTATTTCTTAAGATATATTTTATATGCATACTGTAAATTGTATATGATGCCAGAACAGAAAGGCTTTTAAAAATCTATTTAAACTATATTATTTACTATTGATAGATTAACAAAATAAATGTTTCAATAGTTAGTGGTTATTAGATGGAATATTCATTTCAGTTACATTTACATTCATTACAGTTCATTTCAATGGTAACAGAATACACATATTCAGTTACCATTACTGTAACTTTTCATGATATTTATTTACATTATGTACTAAAAATTGCAGACATATACATTTTATGGTTTTTGTTACTCTGATAAAATGTTTTTGTTGTTGATTTTCTGAAAAAAGAAACCTCTATTGTTTACCAGAAGAAGAAATTGAATGAGAATTACGGATAGCACTTACTCTATGTGGGCGGCGTCCACATAGACGTCCACATCACAGCAATAAGAATGGACTTAACAATGAATGAATGGACATTTAACAATATTTCATAATTTCTTACATTTTACTTTTTATTTTAATCATGAATTTTATTTATAGCTATAATTTTATACAAAATCTGCAGTATATGGAAATTTTTTAGCCTTAATAAATTAGTACATAAGAACAGGCTATACATAAAATTATATACATACTGTATGCTCTCTCTCTCTCTCTCTCTCTCTCTCTCTCTCTCTCACTGTGTGTTTGGGTGTGCGTGTGTGTTACAGATTCCTCTTCTCAAAAACACTGGACTGTAAAGTGTGTAGATCTAAACATCTGTACATTGGAAACATTGCATGTGTTCATTAAGTGCTCTTACACACACCCAAACATCCACACTGTAATCTGGTTTAGCCCTAAACAGAGAAATAAATGGAAGAATGAGAAATACCCAGAGGATCTTGCTTTGGACTCAGATTTCGCTGGCCGAGTAAATCACACAGAGACCCTAAACTCCAGCACTCTGTCAATAAGAAATGTGAGACTGGGAGACTCTGGAGAGTATCGCCTCATACTCATTACAGCAACTGGAGGGAAATATCACAGCTCAGTAGCCGTGAATCTAACAGTGACAGGTGATATTTTATTTCAACAAAATACTGATAATATATTAAGTAAAAGATGCTTAATTTTCTAATATTTTTATTTATGATGAGCAGTGCCTTTAATTACATTCATTCATTTTTAAAGCGGTGAGGGCGAGGCACATCCTGAACAGCTCGCCAGACCATTGCAGGGAAACACACATACAACCATTCACACTCACACCTAGTAGTGATTTGGAGTAGCCAATTAGCCTACTGTGCATGGCTTTGGAGTGTGGGAGGAAACCAAAGTATCAGGAGGAAGCACATGCAAGCATGGGGAAAACATACAAACTCCACACTGAAACGCCCGAGACCAGGAATAGAACCCAGGCCTTCTTGCTGTGAGGTGGACGTGATAACCACTGTGCCACCATGCCGCCCTGCTTTTAATTTATTTTATTCATTCATTCATTCATTTCATTCATCTTCTTCCGCTTGTTCCGGGGTCGGGTCGCGGGGGCAGCAGCCTAAGCAGTGACTCCCAGACATCCCT
>JAQMYF010000015.1:10167974-10175474 GCA_030014195.1 Neosilurus mollespiculum
CATTTTAGACCAATCTCACCCTCACTCTCAGTGACTGAGACCAAACCAATCCCACCCTCACTCATAGTGATAGAGACCAAACCAATCCCACCCTCACTCATAGTGACCGAGACCAAACCAATCCCACCCTCACTCACAGTGACCGAGACCAAACCAATCCCACCCTCACTCATAGTGACCAAGACCAAACCAATCTCACCCTCAGTCACAGTGACTGTATGACAGTGACAATCAGCTGTATGATGTAACTCATTCATCCCACTCACTCTTTTTCTGAATTGCTTAATCCTATTAGGGTTGTGGTGAGGCTGGTGTCTATCTCAGCCAACACTAGGTGAAGATGGAATACACCCTGAGTCGGCAGGGAGAATACACAGTCAACCATTTACACTCAAATGTCTTTGCACTATGGGAGGAAACTGGAGTTCCCAGAGGAAACCCACACAAGCACATGAAGATCATGCAAACTCCACAAGGAAACGCCGGAGTCTGGGACTCAAACCCATGTCCTTTTGCTGTGAGGTGGACGTGCTAACCACTATACCAATGTGCTACCCTTGAGAAAAAAGAGCTTAAGAAATTCCATTAGTCAGCCTGATATCAGTGTCCTGAGAAAGAAAGGTTTAAAAGACAGAGCAAGAAGGAGTTTTCAGACTGAAGGATGACTTTAGCAAGACTGCACTCACTTGATATGCTTTGCGATTTTGCTCGGCATGGGAGAGATACACGGAGAGCATGATAGACAGAGGGAAACCTGGAACAAAAGGAACAAGCTGGCACTGTCTTAATTAGTGTCATCTCATCTAGAAAACACCTGTCTATCATCTATAATCCTGTCTCACCATGGCTCCATGGTCTGTGTTTGTGTGTGACAGAGTTCACACTCTCTCTCTACCAGAAGAAAATGTTACTATGTGACTAATGGGATGGTGTAAGAATCATTCTGAACTACTTTCCCAAAATAAGTGTGAATATATAATGTGTATATAATTGGAATGTGATGCAATACCACTATCTGTATCCGTTTAGTCTCTCTTTCATTGTATTTGTGTCTTTCTTTGAATTGGAACCAAATGTGGGGTGGCCCAAATGAAAACTCAACCACTATTACTCTGGAAAATACTGTAAATAAAACGACAGCACTCAATTTCCCAAAATATAAACAATTTAAAGAGGAAAGTTGTTAATACATGTTAATAAAAATGGCCTCCAATTGTCCCACAATCTTCATATCTGATCACCCGTAAATAACAACCCATATCCGCAACCATGTATGCAACTGCATCCTGATCCGGATACCCTATGAGCCCTGTGAGTCTGGTTAGGGTTAAAGACTGCTGTGATAATTGTGTGTATAAACGATAAATGTATAAATGATAAATGTGTGTGCGTGTGTGTGTGTGTACCCCTTGTGACTCTGGCAGTTGGGTGAGGTGAGAGATGCCTACTTCAAAGACGGAAAGGATTAATGTTGATGGGGATTAACTTCATGATGGAGTGAACCACAAAGACAGGAAAAAGAGGGGGGAAATTATTATTTTTTTTTTTATGAAGGCATAAAAGTTTTTTAAATTGCCAGTTGCTGAACTTATAAGGAAAATAATCTTTGTAACTTATAATTCAAGATACATATAAATATATCTGGTAGCTTTTCAATTCTTGTTTCACATTCTAAAAAAATAATATAATGTAGTAAGTACAAATAAGTAAATCTGACGTGTCTTAAATGACCCGCCAATCACAGACAGGTTCTTCTGGGCTCTTGGCCAATCAAGTTGGAGAGCTGTTATAAGAGACACAGTGATGGTTGTCATAGTGACAATCAACCTCTCTGCATAGGAATTTGTTTAATGTTGGTGTGTTGACTGCTGTCACAGTGATTAGCTAGAGTTCTCATGGTCACCTTGATGTGTGCGTGGGCACACACACACACACACACACACACACACACACACACACACACACACACACATTTCCACTCACAACTGTATGGCTGTGTGTCTTATAAGTGAATGAGTGTATTTAAGGTCAGACGATATTTTTTCTTACATATGTGGACCATTTTTCTGTGGTCTTCTTATTTTCCGACTCCATGGAATCACTGAAGAGCTTATGATGACCTAATGTGTGTTTTTACTAAAGTTAAAACTAAGTAAGTTTTTACTACTATTTAAGTGATGTTTAAAAGTCTTTAAATAAGTCTACACATCTGCACATAAGATAGAAAGTCTAATAACTAGCTACCTAGCAACTAACTGAAATTTAAACAAATGCTAATCAATACTACTCTAGAAAATATCAGGTTAGACATTAACATTGATTTGATCTCAGTGTTTTATACTGAGAAAGAAAACAGACAAAAAGGCAAAATATAATCACTGAGCATTAATCGTCATTATCTTATTCTGGTTGATAGCTAGTTCTTCGTTTGCATTTTGTTTTTCCACTACCTGCTTGAATTGAAACACAATGTTCTTAATAATTTTAGTGATAAAAGCTGATTAGAAAGTAGGATATCACTTGTCCTCTACTGGCAGGCTAGCATAATAATATGCCATTAAATTTCCTTCTTTACATTGGAAGACTTCTGAATAAGAGTGTTAACACTGAATTAAAGTTAAGTGACAGAAAGAATACTTCTGTTTGCAATAAACACCACTAGTTAAATGCTAATATTCATTTTAACCATATGCTTAATATTGAAAAGAAAACACATACAGATGTATAGAAAAAATATTTTTAGTTAGCATAAATTAAGACATTTTACCTGAAATGATAGCTAGGTTTCTCAA
This sequence comes from Neosilurus mollespiculum, assembly GCA_030014195.1. Lineage (NCBI taxonomy): Eukaryota > Metazoa > Chordata > Actinopteri > Siluriformes > Plotosidae > Neosilurus > Neosilurus mollespiculum. Next base: position 10,170,767 of record JAQMYF010000015.1, read on the forward strand.
ACATTGTTAGTCATTGAACATAGGAGCAACAAAGTAGTCATAGAATGTTACAATGTCTGACCTCATAGCAAGAATTTTGTGGAGTTTTCATGTTCTCCCCTTGTTTGTGTGGTTTTCCTTCAGGTACTCTGCTTTCCCCATACAGTCCAAAGACATGCTCATTAGGCTAATTGGCTGTTCAAATTTGTCTATAGGTGAAAGTGTGAATGGTGGTGTGTGCTGAACTGTGATGGTCTGGCGAACTGTTCATGGTGTACCCTGCCTTTGCCGGCTGAGATAAGATTCAGCCTCCCCGCGACCCTATTAGGATTAGCTCTTTGGCAAAAGAGTGAGTGAGTGAATGTTCCAAAAGCATTATTCTTGGTTCCCAGACAACCACGAGCCGTGTGTGTGTGTGTGTGTGTGTGTGTGTGTGTGTGTGTGTGTGTTTTTCATGTAGGACACTTTGATTGCACTTTGTTTATTTTTTGATGTTAACAGGGCAAGGTAATCTATGTTTATCTAAATGCCATCATATCTTAATCAAATGTAATCAACTTGCTTTGTCGCTACTAGCTGCGTAGCAGAGCTACTCCAGAAATGTCGCTAAACATAGCACTTTCTGCCAAATCGTAGTCTCCAGACAACAAATGAACCAACAACATAAAAAGTGAACGAGTATTTGTTACTGTACATGTTATACATGCACTTATTCAGTTTAATTCATGACTTTTCATGAATTTCACTTTAGCAACAAGTAACAAGTTATACAGACAAATTGAACACAATCCCCATTGCTTTTTTTTCCAATAAGAAAAATCTGTTGTCTCCTAATGAAATGAAAAGCTGTCATCGTTACTGTGTTACTGGTCAACGTTGTATTAAGTGTGTGTGTATGTGTGTGTGTGTGTGTGTGTGTGTGTGCGTGTGTGTGTGTGCACAAGAAGATTTAAATGTGGAGTGTGTCCTCAGTGTATTCTTGTATACTTTACATCATGTTAGTTTGTTTAGAGCTGTGGGATGTTGTCGCCCAGGGCTACGTCTTATTACTCTAGGAATGTGTGTGTGTGTGTGTGTGTGTGTGTGTGTGTGTGTGTGTGTGTATTTGTGTGTGTGTGTGTGTGTGTGCGTACATGTGTGTCTGTACATGCCCACAAAATCAGGAGTAATCATAAATAATCCACAATTTGCACCACTACTTCCTTTTTTGCCTCTAGCACTAGTTTGTTATTATTTTGTTTCAAAATGTAGTGTATCATGTTAAACTACTGTAACAATGCTGTATATTAACAAGTATTCATTATCGACATGAAATTCTGCTTATCTTTACTGTAGTATTAGGGAAAGTTTTACTGCCTCTTTTTTTCATGTCTCATTCCTTTAGAGGGATTTGAGGCTTCTGGTTGCGCCTGGCAACTCTGGGAGGTTTCCCATGCACATACACTGATCAGGCTTTCCAGTTTTACTTAGTTTTGTGCGTGTGTGTGTGTGTGTGTGTGTGTGTGTGTGTGTGTGTGTGTGGTTTGGCTGACAGTAGTTGAACTTGGAATTTAACACACTGATGGCTGTAGTGACACTCACTGTGTGCATACACACAGAGCGGTTTGAGAGACAGCTGAAATATCTTGTAGAGGTTTAACACATTTTATTGCCCTGTTCACCACACTTCCAATTCACTCCCCCTCTCTCTCTCTCTCACTCGTTCTCTCACTACTCTTGAGTTAAGTCCATTATTTTTGCCTATGAGTGTTATGTAGCAAGTGTGAGTGTGAGTGTTTGTGTTTGTGTGTGTATGTGTGTGTGTGCGTGTGTGTGTGTGTGCCCGTGTCTCTGTCATGCAGTGCACTTGTGGAGGAGTTTGTGTGCTTTTCAAAGTGGACTGAAGTGCCTGCAGCCGGGTGCAGAGATTACCGCTTATTTTTTTCCTAACCACACACACACACACACACACACACACACACACACACACACACACACTCCAACAGTTACAAATTGCTGTGTGCTTTACATTTGGAATTCTAAAACAGATGTTGCATTCTTGTGTAAAAGACTACAACTTAAAATAAAAAGTCCAGTAGCGTTCCATTTTTTTTATTTTGTACATTTCCTCAATATATATCGCTCACAGCACAAAACCCCCTAAAGGTCTAATTATGCATTTAAAATGAAATTTTAAAATAAAGAAAACCTCAATAAATAAATAAATCAAATAAATAAATAAATAAAATGATATAGCCTTAAGGTGTCTACATTAGCTACAAGATTTTGTATATTATATCTTCAGGGATGTTTTGTCCCTTTTTTTTAATTCGTGTCTGTCTGGAATGTACACCACGTCTGGATATCTGATTATTTCAAGTGTGCTGTATAAAAAACCCAAAACAATCAATCAATCAATCACTAAATAAACAAACAAACAAACAAATCAAAATTCATGAGGTGGCAAAACCATACATACTGTATGTCCTCATTTCACCACATGTGGTCTTTACAGTACATACTATAGCATTATAACTTTTTAGAACTGAATGGGTATGTACAAATGTGTCTGTGAAAATTGCTTACACATTAATATGTGGCTAAAAGGAAAGTATCTGCCTTGTATCCCTGATGTGTATGCTGTACTCAGTGTCTCAGAAGGCTAAGTTTCCATAGTTAACAACAATATGAAGAGACCTATAATGAGTTAGTTTGAGATCAGCTCCAAAGCCAGCTTTCTTTTTAATATTGTAAAGATGCCAATACATTTACAGATAGTAAACCTTATATGTATCCCTGAGAAGACTTCTACTTCAACAAATCAACTGCATATACAACCGCTAAATCTCTTAGTAACAAACCTTTTTTTTTTATATACTTATATTTATTTTTACATATACTATTTACATATAAATTTGTGGTATACACATGTCTCCCCTCTGACAGGGTTTCCGAAGTGTAGTTACAGGTAATGTTGTCATGGCACAGTCATGGGCTCGGCAATGGTGTTTCTGTGTGGGGTTTGCATGCTCTTCCAGTGCTTGCGTAGGCTCCTCTGGTTACTCTGGTTCCCTTTCACAGTCCAAAGACATGCACATTAGACAGTTTTAAATTGCCCCTAGGTGTGAGTGTGAATGGTCGTATGTGTGTGTGTTTGCCCAGTGAGAGACTGGAAAGTTGTTCAGGGTGTACCCCGTCTTCACTCAGAGGAGGCTGCAGGACTTTACATGATTGAGGCTTAGCAAATGTATGAACGTAATGTTGTGGAGAGTCTGCAAGACAAGTTCTTTGCGTTATAGTATGCAATTGGCATTTTACAGAAAAATCGGAAATCATAAACGTTTCTGTCCTGAAGACTTTCCCATGCCTTTCACAAATGTTACATAAGTGGTTCCAAAACAAATAAATAAATAAAAGTGTTTTTATTATCAGGGTTGGATTACAAGGGCAGACAATTCTAATTTATACAAGAGACACAATCACTTGAAGAAGGTAAAAAGTGAAAGTGTGTGGGTGATTAAACTTTGGACCTACAGCAGTCTTCTAAGATCACACACACACACACACACACACACACACACACACAGAAAGAGAAAGTCTCCCATCATTTTTTTTCTCTTTACTGTCCCATGTATGTCTCTCCCTGCATCTCTAGGAGCAAAAGCTCGTGATCTCCCGCTGTCTCTCAGTCATTTCATCTTTTCTCCCTCCCTGTGTGAGCGCAGACCTTGCCTCTTTGCTTTCTTCTCACTCTATTCTTTCTTTTCTGCTTTGCTGTGTGATGGGAGGCTCAGCCTGCTGGGAGGAGGCCAGACGAGTTGCTCAGGAACAATCACCTCTTCTCTCCTCCTCTTGTTCTCCTTCAGTCTCTCATTCCTTCTCTCCCCTTGCCCATTGCTTTCTATGCTTTCACGACCCTTGCTTTCACATGTCTCTGTGCTTAACCCAAAGAGGCTTATGACACAGTAATTAACCCCCCCCCCCCCCCCTCGCTCTCTCTTTTTCTCTTTTCTCTTTTCTCTGGTTATCCTAGAGGTATCCCACATTAGGGATTTACTATTACTAGGAAGCGAAAAAAGATGTTTATAATTTGATATATTATTATTCCCAGGATACTAATTTAGCTGAATACTTGAATGTAATTGGTCAGAAGGTGTTGATTAATTTCCTATAATAACAGCTCTGACAATATTGTGGCTACAAGGTAAATGTTAGTATTGTGCTAATATATAGGGACTTTAATTTATTATTATTATTATTATTATTATTATTATTATTATTATTATTATTATTATTATTATTTGACATGAAAATAAAACAAGATTTTTTTCTTTTGGTTTTATGCTTGATGAAACTGATTCAGTTCAGAATTTCCACAGTCAGTATGATTAACTGGTGTCCCTTAAATCCAGTACATAAACGTACTCACCAGTTAATCATACTGATATGAAACGGACACCAGTTAATCATACTGATAACCTAATATAATCACCATTGTTTTTAAAGCACTAATCTAGGCATAAAATCCAGATAAATATTGCAGAATTAATGCCAATTAAAAAGCACATGTAAAGAGAAATTGACTAATATTTAACATGCATTGAGATTGTCATTAACTCTGCAATATTTATCTGGATTTTATGCCTAGATTAGTGCTTTAAAAACAATGGTGATTATATTAGGTTTTATATTTTGTCTTTTTATTGTTCCCCCATGGAGCTGAATCTATGAGACATCCTGTAATGTTAGA
>JAQMYF010000015.1:10186867-10201269 GCA_030014195.1 Neosilurus mollespiculum
TTGACATGTATTTAGGGGTTCTAGGATATTCATCCCCCCTAAAACTAACACTCCTATGAATTTTTTTTTTTCCTATTATCGACTTGTTCCTATTATCGACAAATGAGTCCCAATTTTAACACTCACACTAAGTGCAATGACATTACAAACAAAAGCCTCTCCATACTAATGTTCTAATTTATTAATTGTATTGTGATCTTAACACACTTAGCTATACTAACCCACCAAACACACATCTGCCAGTATAAGATGCCCCAGTAGCTCATATTGTTATTAGATTTAATCAGTCAAGTCACTGTGAAGGAGGCAAAGAATATATTTTTTACCGCAAAAATTATCATGTAACAATGTGATACCATCAAATTGCCCACTGGGGTGATGGGTATAAATGTGATTCCTCTTAACATCAGTATAAGTATTTATTTATGGCATCCAGTACAGAACAACAAAAAAGTATTTGGAAGAGAAACTGAATGTAGATTGGTTAAGACCTTGTCCAATTAAAGAAGGCTCCATTTTACACAAAAAAGAACAGAACCATAACTTTTTTCTTTAAGATATGAGGAAAACATTAGAACAGTTCTGTTTATATTTGATTTTCAGGGGAAACACACCATGTGCCCAGTGGGCTATTATAGATTTGAAATATTTTTAAAGTGAAATAGAAATGCAGCTGCCTATCTATTTTCATGCGTAATAGTTTGCACAGATTATATTTATTAGGATAATATTATGTATTGTGCAACAGAATACTCTATATAATTTCACTCTAAAGCCATTAATAGATATTATTATTATTATTATTATTCTGACTTTTATGGCTATTCCAAATTAGTCTTTTGATATGTACTCACTATGTTGCTGTGCTAAATCTATATTTTTTCTAGTGTTTCATGACACACAATCTCTGCTCTACAAAGCCATATAAGCTTCATGTGCATGTTGGTCACACGAGGATCTAATGCTCAGTATAATATAAAGGTCAGAGGTTAAGGTTCATGTATCTCACTTAGTAGGGAGCCGAGCTCAGAAACACACATTATCTGTGGGTGTAAATCACTGACTGACTCGCTCATCATTTCCTTTGTTGCTTTTTCTTTTTTTCCTCTCCTCTTCTTTCTTTAACAGTCTCGCTTAAAAAAAATCCAGTCTTCCAATGTGCTGTGCCCTGCAGACACACGCACACACACACACACACACACACACACACAAACACCATAGAGTGTTTCCAACCTCTTATCCCTTGCTAATTGTTAGCTATAAACCCATTGAAATAGAAAAGTGTAAAGACCCAGAGAAAAGGAAAGCAGAGCGAGAAACACAGTTTGTCTTTAACTTAATTGGGTGATGATCTCTCTCTCTCTCTCTCTCTCTCTCTCTCTCTCTCTCTCTCTCACACACACACACACACACACACACACACACACACACACACACACAGTAAAGAGAGCAGTATGATAACCAATAACCTTTTGTTGTATTTTGTTGTTGTGTATATGCTGGATTCTCTCTCTCTCTCTCTCTCTCTCTCTCTCTCTCTCTCTCTCGCTCTCTGGATAGTAACACATAACACAGCCAAATGGACAGAAGCCTAATAAATTTGGTTTGTAATCAGATAATGCAAGGTTCCTGCACTGCAGCAAGAATGTTTTCTTTCAATACAATTTCTTAAAATATTAGAAGTTTATTTTACCTGATAAACAAGAACGAGTTTTCAAAAGAGCAAATCAATATTTCCTTATATGAAGGCACCATACATATGTGTAAAGGCAAACCAGGTAATATTGGAGAAACCACCAAGAGTAATCTAAAATACAAACTGAAAATCTCACCCCATCCCTTCAGGTTTTCCTCAAGTCATTAGTCCTAAACACATGAACCTTTCTTGGGAAAGCAGGAATAGCACATCTTTGTCATATCGAGCTACCTTATAGTCTCGCTCACTTATAAGCAAACAAGTAACACAGTGAATGTAGGCAATGATCATGCCTGCCATTAGTTCTCCCAGCTGGTGACTAGCTTGTTAGCTTTAGCAATATTTCTGCAGTATGACTGCCTAGGGCACCACTATGGTGGCATATTAGTTAGCATGTCCACCTCACAGCAAGAAGGTTTGATTCCTGGGCTTGGTGAGAGCTTTACTGTGGGAAGCTTGCATGTTCTTCCCTTGCTTGCATCGGTTTCCTCCAGGTTCTCTGGTTTTCTCCTACAGTCCAAAGACATGTTCATTAAGCTAATTGGCTTTTTCGAATTGCCCCCAGGTGCAAGTGTGTCAAATGAATGAATATGTTTGCCTAGCCTTGTGGAATGCTCTGGTCATGCACAATTGGTACAACTGAATGAAATGTTTGTCACAAATGTGTGCCACAACTGCACTTTTTTTATTATCAGAAATTAGATTTTTTTTTTTTGTGCTGTTCAATTCAAGAAATCTGAAAGAAATAAGCCTAGCATGCCTTTTATTATGCTTCCCATCCTGAATAGGAGAGGGCTTAAAATGTGAGCATCTGTGGTACACACTCTTTATGTCCCATTTCAACAAGTCATTCCCAGGTTAAGTGGTGATTAGCTAAAGAGTGCAATATCATGATCAATTCAGTACCGTTGAAACACTATTGTGTAGTTCCAGTACCAGTACCAGCTACAGTTATGCCAAGAATTGAATTTACATTACCTGGTTCTTCACCCAAATGTTGTTAATCAGCCAAGATAGCTTCTATATCTAACACTTGCTACTTTAGTTTTCTTTATAACTATACCTAAACAACTATACCTTTATTTGATTTATTATTATTTAATTCATTATTGTTGGCAGCATTATGTAAACTGTAAAAATAATATTAATAATAAAAAAATCACATGCTAACTTCAAGAGCTACAGACAGACACTGAATATCTAAAAGTCAAAAGAAATGCACCTCATAACATAATAAGATATGTACATTCTGGGGAAGAAAATACAATACAATTTTAAAATGAATTGAACTTTTTTAAATCTATTTTAAAGGTGGCTGTGTGTCATACAGTAGAATAACAAGCTCCTGTTACTTGTTATGTCTAACAAGTAGACATAGCTCCAGTGCAAAGCTAAACAGTAAATATGATTTGACTAAATGACATTATAGGTTACGGTGGGATATTGTGTGATTTTCAGAGCAGGTCAGTTGAACGGGCTTAAACTGTGCACAGCACATAGGAATAGATCATGACGTAATTTCTTCTCTCATATTGAGCAGCCTATTTAATCTTATCCATGAGATTTTTTTTTCTAATCCATAAAAAGCCTTGAGAGAAAGCAAACTGCAGAATTAGAGACAGAACAGAAGCCAAACAGAGAGAGATATGGAGAGACAAAGAGACACAACAGAGAAGGGGGGGGTGGCTTATTTTTGCTGGGGTCACAGGGAGGCTGGAGCCTATTTCAGCCGACACTAGGCGAAGGTGGGTTTACCCTGAACAGATAAAGATGTAGATATTAAGGTTAGTAATGTGTCTCTGCTATTCCCCTGAGGCACAGGATGGAAGTAGTAAAACAAGTGCTTGGTTTTCATTGTATGTTTCAGGGTGTGTCCCGACCCCAGTTAAGCAGATGTTGGAGCTATTTGGATTAGAAAAAGAGTGTGAAAATTACAGAAGAGAGATCATTACAATATAAGAGTAATACTTCTCTAGCACTGAGGAGTTAGGACAGCATAACTGTAAGACTGTGCCTGGTTTCTACCTAAATCACTCCCATACTCTTCTTTCCCAATGTCTTATTATTAATAATACTCTAAACAGTTAACATTTCTAGCTTGCATTCCTAACATGTATAATAGTGAATGAGATCTGGATTGAGGCGGTATGGTAGCACAGTGGTTAGGACATCCGTCTCACAGCAAGAAAGCCTGTGTTCAATTTCCGGTGTTTCTGTGTGGAGTTTGCATATTCTTCTCATGCTTGTGTGGGTTTCCTCTTATGCTTTGGTTTCCTCCCACAGTCCAAAAGCATGCACAGTAGACTAATTGGCTGTTCCAAATCGTCCCTAGGTGTGAATGTGAGTGTGAATGGTTGTGCACGTGTTGACCCTGAGATGGCCTGGTGAGCTGTCCAGGGTGTACCCCGCCCTCGCCAATAGTCAGCTGAGATGGGCGCTAGCCTTCCCTTGACCCTAACTAGGATTAAGCGGCTTAGAAAATGAATGAATGGTATCTGGATTTGCAAAGATGACAAATCATTACCTAGTACAATTCTGAAATGACTGTCAAAGATCAGTCAAAGTGTCAACTTAGTTGAGGCACTAGAGCTCAACACTTTTTGTGAGACCATGTGTGCATGCATACGCAAGACATGTGGTGTGTCTGTGTGTTTGGCAGAAAATGATTGCGAGACATAACAGATGGGGGCTCTCACTGCTGTGAACTGTGTTAAAAATGTGAAAAATTCATGTCATTAAGATTGATCTGCATTTGTATGTCACTGTGTGTTTTGCAGATGGACTGTGTTAATTATGTGAAGGTTTTACATCACTTTAACCGAACTCACCTTTATGCCTGTGGGACAGGAGCCTTCCACCCGACCTGTGCTTACGTGGAGGTTGGACAGAAGGCGGAGGTGAGAGAGAGAGAGAGAGAGAGAGAGAGAGAGAGAGAGAAATGGCTGCAAGTTGCTGGACCCTGAGAGCTATGAAAAGAACTCCAATTTTCCATTTGGAAAACACTTTAATGTGAACTGGAAAATATCAGCCTCTATCTCACCTTCTTTTCTCCCCTTGTTTTTTTTCTTTTTCCATTTCTCTCAAGGATCATGTGTTTCGATTTGATCAATCTCTGATTGATGATGGAAAAGGGAAAAGCCCATATGACCCACGGCACACTGCAGCTTCTGTTCTGGTTGGTCAGTACATCTGTCAGTCTTCCTTACGGCATAATCATCACCAGTCATGTAACTCTAGTAAAATGTGTTCCATTTGGGACATAATTACCTTAGTAGCTGTATCACTTTACACATATTGTCATTTCGAGTGGAATTTAACCATAAAAGAAGACATCCATCTCATCATGATTATTTATCTATCTAACCTCAGCATGACTAACCTAATGATCAGTTAATAGCTAGATAGCTAGATGACTAAGGTTAAGTTTTCCTCATTAGCAAGCAGGACAGCAGCTAAAAAGTTGGTTAGAGGTTGTGTTACCTGGTTACCTCCCACAGTCCAAACACCCACACAGTAGGCTTACTGGCTGTTCCAAGTTGCCCCTAGGTGTGAGTGTGTATGGTTGTATGTGTGTTGGCCCTGCAATGGTCTGGCGAGCTGTTTAGGGTTTACCCCGCCCTCGTCCAGAGATGGCTGAGATAGGCCCCAGCCTCCCCGTGACCCTAATTAGGATGAAGTTGCTTAAAAAATGAACGAATGGATGAACATCTGTATTTTGATCTACTTTTTTTTTCTTCAAAGAATCATATAAAGGGTACAAATAAGTAACTTAAATGTCAAAACATTAATGGACTGACATGTATTTGACTGCACCATGGGTTCACAAAATGGGTTCTGTGAAGCATAACCAAGCAATCAATGATTTCAAAATATATTTATAAAAACAACCAAACAAATAAAAGTGTACAGCTAGACATTTTTAACTAGGAAGTTGCTATAGTGTTATAATCCTAGACAGAGTTTTGAAGTGTAAGTGCATTTCTAAGAATGTTTTAAAGAATGCTGCTACTGCTCCTAGGTGATGAGCTGTATTCCGGCGTGGCAACTGACCTAATGGGAAGAGATTTCACGATTTTTCGGAGCCTGGGAGATAAACCCTCCATACGAACCGAACAACATGACTCTCGCTGGCTCAATGGTGTGTTTGGATTCCACAGGATTCCACACTCAATCTGACCTTGAAACGAGTTAAGCTGCAGATACAGGAAGGCTTGTCTCAGACATAAGTGTGTTTGTGTGCTCATGTTTTCCAGAGCCCAAGTTCATAGGAGCTTTTGCTGTTCCGGAGAGTGAGAACCCTGATGACGATAAAGTCTTCTTCTTCTTCCGAGAAACTGCTGTCGAAGCTCAAGGTTTTGGCAAGGTCACCTATGCTCGGATTGGTCAGCTGTGCCGGGTAGGCAAGATGATTAGTACTGATTTGATTTAATGGCAGCAAAACCTTTTTTTTTTATATAAGTTTTGTGAAACCTTGATTATTATGTAAATATTATGCATTGGTGTGTGTTGTAGAATGACATGGGAGGGCAACGTAGTTTAGTGAATAAATGGACAACGTTCTTAAAGACTCGACTTGTCTGCTCTGTACCAGGCAATGATGGCAGTGAAACACACTTTGACGAGCTCAGTAAGGAGGCATATCCATATTAAACTTAACTTAAACAAGTGTCTTTAGATCTGGTTTAATGTTTGCATAATTTATTTGATATAAAATTTTAGGGGATGTGTTCCTGCTGCAGACAAGAGACAGGAAGAATCCTCTGGTCTACACAGTTTTTTCTACTTCCAGGTGAGAGTTTTGGCAGTTCCTGTGCACAAATTTCTGTATTAGTTAATTGATTTAATGCTTTATATTTTGGCACATAACATTATACCAGAGAGGGCAACAAGGTGTTGTGGTTAGCACGCCAGCTTCACAGCATGATTTTCCTGGTTTTGCGCTCTGTGCCCAGCAATGGTGTTTCTGGGGTGCTCCAGTTTCCTCGCACGGTCTAAAGACATGAACGTTAGGCTAATAGATATGGATATTCTTGATTGTCCCAAGTGTGAATGTGAGTGTGAATGGTTGTGTGTCTGTATTGGCCCTGTAATGGTCCGCTTCAGGGTGTATCCTGCCTTCGTCCAGAGTCAGCTGGGATGGGCTCCAGCCTTCCTGCAACACTAATAATACACCCTAATACTAGACAATCCAAAAGGGTAGCAAAAACTGAATTATATGTTTAGAGTAGTTCAGTTTTCTAAAAATGCCTTGTGTAAAATCTGAAATCCCAGTAAATCCAAATTAACAGTTCACAAATTTTTTACTTATTCTTATATATCTTGATGTATTATAATACATTCCAGTTAAATTCTAACCAATTTCAATATAAGTATGTTACCTGTGTTAAGTGTTACTGTGATTAAATTCTTGATACTGACTTAGCAAGGTGTTACTTTTGTCTCCTCTAAGCAGTGTCTTTTTATAGTAATGCTTTAAAAGCAATAGGAAGTTCTGTACTCATTACTTTTTTTCTGTTTATAGCGTAGCCTCGTTTCATTAATCAGTCCTAACAACCAGCTAAACTCTAAACACTCAACATAATGAAAATAGTGCTTAGGCCATGTATTGAGACTCATCATGTCAGATCCTGTGATCTATAAATGGTTTCTGTGTATTGTATTAACAGTGTGTCTTTCTTTCTCACAGTAGTGTATTCCGTGGATCAGCTGTCTGTTTGTACACTATGAATGACATCCGGAGGGCATTTTTGGGGCCTTTTGCCCATAAAGAAGGACCTAATTACCAGTGGGTACCTTTCCAAGGCAAAGTCCCCTACCCTCGACCAGGCATGGTGAGCTCCTCATTTCACTCAAACATTGCTCAGAGTTTTTTATCTTTTAATATAACCAGAATGAGCTTGATGTTCCAAACTACAATAAATTACATTTGATTCTGTTTTATACATTTCTTTGCATATTGTTTAGTGTCCTAGTAAGACGTTTGGAAGTTTTGAGTCCACTAAAGGCTTTCCAGATAATGTGATCCAGTTCGCACGTCATCACCCATTGATGTATAACCCAGTAACGCCGCTCGGTGGACGTCCGCTCTTTGTACGCACAGGAATGCCCTACAGCTTCACACAGATCGCTGTGGATCGAGTTAATGCTGCGGACGGTCACTATGACGTCATGTTCATTGGAACAGGTCAACATCTTTTCATAGAGTTCTTATAGAGAGGAAAGGTTTACCATTCACCCATGCTTTATCTATACCACATATCCACCAGGCTCAGAGAGGAGGTTGATAAGCTATGGCAGGGTTAAAACAGACATGAACCACCATCCACACTTAACAGTAGCTATCCATCTCTTTGGGCAAATAACACAAAAAAAAAATGCAACTTTTTACCCAGAGATTAAAAAGATCTACAGACTTTACTGTAGTAGAACCCATCCACTTTGCAACTGTGGTAAAAATGCTGACACTAAAAACTTCTTCCATTTCAGTTAAATAATATAAATTCCCCTTTTAAAAAGTTTCACCATGTTTATTATTTGACTTGAGTTACGTCCACTCTAAGGGGTGTACATCAGAAAACACATACTTGTTTCTGCGTTAAGTCCTTCCTTCCAACCTGAGAGTTACTTTTCAGAAACACTCTCCTAGGTGTATGCATTTTATTTATTTATTTATTGTCTTTGAAAAATGCCTTGAATGCATGAGGACTAGACAAAGTCACCTATATATACAGTAAAAACTATTTATCATGTTCTTACCTATTACTAAGCAGTTCTGCGAATTATACTCTGCATTTATCTTACAGTGTATACTAGTAGATTTAGAGTTCCCATGCTATCTTATTGCTATTTACTGTACCTACTGCAGTTACATTGCTATGTGTTTTTAAGAAAATTCAAATGTTCTTTTGTATACCACTGTGTCTATAGTACTGTATTTATGAATATTTAATCCTTTGCAGATATTGGCACCATTTTGAAGGTGATCTCAGTGCCCAAAGGAAGCTGGAGTAACACAGAGCTGTTGCTGGAGGAGCTGCAAGTCTTCAAGGTGTGTGTGACTTCGGTTGTGTGGGTTTGAATTTTACTTAAAAAAAATTTGAAAGCATGGATTATTATCAAATATCAAAGTATGTACAATCAAACCCATATTTATGTCTTTCTCGCTACAGGACTCTTCATCCATCATCAACATGCAGATCTCCTCTAAACGAGTAAGTCACGTTTATCTGTTGCAACAGCTCTGAAATTAGTTACAGCAGTTCACCAGGTATCTGCTGAGACCTTCCATAGTAGTTGACCTCTGATCCTAATAAAGATGTCTAAGCTAAGGTTTCTGTTGGCGCTTCATGATGAACGTCATGTCTTCACTTACACGCTGCTCAGTGGCTGTGGTGATGTACTTGCATAGCGTAGGAATAATGTTAGTTCAAAGCGAGCTATAAACTCTTGGTTCACTATATAATTTTTCACTATGACAGCAACATGATAAGATCATCAGAAAAAATGTTAATTTAATGCAGGACTATATTTCATTTAATAAACAGAGCAGGAAATGGCATTGCTTAAGATTTGAGATAAAATATGTAGTTAAAACCTAATAATGTGTCTAGCTTATTAAATTTCCCCAGCAGAATGTCCTTGTGTGTCTTTGTAATTTAGCAGTTAGTTTGACTAACTCTCTCTCTCTCTCTCTCTCTCTCTCTCTCTCTCTCCCCCTCTGTCTGCAGCAACAGCTATATGTAGGCTCTGACACAGGGGTGGCACAGGTGCCACTGCATCGCTGCAGCATGTATGGTAAAGCGTGTGCTGAATGTTGCCTAGCCCGAGACCCCTATTGTGCCTGGGATGGACACACATGTACACGCTACCTGCCTAACACCAAAAGGTACACCCTCATTACTGATGCTGCACTTCTCCATCATGTCCTGAATACTCATTACATCACTATTGTGGTTTTAGGCCATCCTCTGCAATCCTTGTGTGTGTATGTGTTTGTGTGTGCATACATTTAGGCGCTTCCGTCGCCAAGACGTGAGGAATGGCGATCCTAACACTCTCTGTTCAGGAGGTTAGTTTGCACCTCTAGGGGGCGATATCACACTACAGTTCAGTACTTTTCAATGTTGGTATCAGACACACACAGTGCCTTAAATTCTTGTTAAAGTCCATAAGAAAAGATTCTGAGATATTGAACCTACCGATGAAATTTGAGATTTGAAGAAGCTGAGTTTTATTAACTTTCAGTGCGATAGGAGGACCTTGCTTGCCTATCAAACAAGGGGGTTGGTCTTAAACATCTGGGTATGTATGTATGCCTAAAAAAAGTTGAGTGAGCAACCATTTTTTAAAAACGACTATGTTCTAAACACTGCACTGACTTTAAAAAGAAACACCATTAACCTTTCATAAGGCTAGCAATGTCTCATACCAAGTTATGTGTCCAGCTAGTGTCCAGCCTGTTACCCAGTTAAGCCAGGTTGTTAGAGCACAGTGCTCTTGTTAGCCAGGATACTTGTTCATACAGCAAGATTGAACTGTACAATAAAATGTACAGCTCACTAGAAATTTTCTTAACCGGAGACTCAATCAGGTACGAATAGATGTCCAGGTTGGTCCCCTCTGGGTTTATTGCACCCCTGGAAGACTAAAGGGACCGAAAATAGGTCAGATTATTAATTTGGATGTATCTAGCATTTTCTATGGCTGCACTGCGGACATACATTCACACAAAAAGGGTCACACTCTAATATTTTTTGGAGCACCTTTAACCTTGATTACAGGGCCTAATTGCCATGGCATTGTTTTGACTTAAGCAACATCACAACATTTATTTTCATCCAGAGTTGGTCTTATTTTTCACCTACATCTTGAATTTATCATGAGAAACTCAAGTCACTTCAAAAATAGGGTTAAGGTCAGGACTCTGTGGAGCCAGTTCATGTGTTAAAATGATTCCTCATGCTCTCGGAACCACTCTCTCACTGTTTTAGCCCCAATTTTATATCCATCACCCATCAGGGAAAAAAAAGACAATTGATGGGGTCACGCTATAAGTACATTCAGGTCAATAGTCTTCATATAATTTTAAATTATTGTCACATAATGTTGCCGAGCCTTGACCTGACCATCTGAAGTAACAGTGCCATGGTGATTACATGCTGTAATTAAACTGAAGGTCCAGCAAAATATTAGAGTATGTGATTTTTTTTTTTCGACTGGGCAGTGTATGTTCACTTTTCATAGAATTTTTTTGTCATTTATAAATCCTAAATTAATTTAATTCTTGAGATTCTTTATTGTTTTTGTGTAGTTACTGACACTTAACATTAAAGTCTATGGTACAATCAAATGACACTAAGTGTCATTTGATTTCCCCCAGCATTGGCTGGGGAGATGTGCTGGCTTGATGAATCTTTTTACTCAACTATTTAAATAACGGAGTATCAATAGGAAACACTACATCATTTAATTTTTATAGAAGAATTTTAGTATACTTAAAGAAAATGTATGTAACACTTGTCTTTGCAGATCAGTCAGTAAAATAATTCACTATTCAAAAGTTATTTGCTTTAAATGAGCAAAGAATTCCACCCAGCTATGGAAAACATTTTGGAGATTGATGAAAGGTTATGAGACAGGATGTCAGAGCTCCTACCAGTTTTCACACCCATTCATTCATTCAATCAGACTGTATCTACTAGCCAAAAGCAATGGGGGTGGGCTTGTCAGTTCGTTTGAAGTCCAAATTCCATTAGAAATGGAAGTATAACTCGCATATGGCCTGTTGGCCAATTTCATTCATTCTGAAAAAGAAAGAAAAAGAAATGTTATTGGAGAGCAAAGACTTGGAGTAAATGACTGTTTTTAATGGAGATAAGCCAGTACAAGAAGTTGTTGCAGCCAGGAAATAATACAATTTACATCACACTAATGATGAAAAATGGGGTCAAGTTAGAGAATACTAGGAAAAAATATGTATGCGGCAGAGATAGGCCAGTAAGAGTGAACCAAGGTTATTGCTCCTAAACATTAAAAATAATTTATTAGTTCAATTTCACATTAATAGTGCTGCCCTGGAGTCTTTATTTATCCTTTATTGTATTTAGACTAAATCAAAGTTTAATATTACAATAACTGAATAAACTAATCTAAAGTTTGTTGCCTCTTTGAGGCAGAAACTAAGTTTAACATCACTACTTTAATTTGTACTATGTAGACCACCAGAAGCAGCGTGTTCTGGAGAAAAAACTGTATGCAGTGGAGGGCAGTAGCTCATTCCTGGAGTGCATCCCCAAATC
Organism: Neosilurus mollespiculum; assembly: GCA_030014195.1. Lineage (NCBI taxonomy): Eukaryota > Metazoa > Chordata > Actinopteri > Siluriformes > Plotosidae > Neosilurus > Neosilurus mollespiculum. Next base: position 10,198,862 of record JAQMYF010000015.1, read on the forward strand.
ACTACAGGCTCAGGTCACATGGACATCTCAGAGACACCCCAACAATGCTCGAGAAGAGGTGAGAGAGGGGGAATAAAGAAGGGTGTGGAGAGAGGCGCCATAGTGATGGTAAAACAGTTGATTTAAGAAGAAATTTCTAAATAAGTTTGTCATGCAGTCAACTATTTTGTTGGACCTCCTTTAGCCTTGATTACAGCATGTAACTGCCATGGCATCGTTGCTTCACTTGGTCAGTACAAGGCACAGCAGCATTATGTAGCAATAATAGGAAGTCAGCTGATGACCTGAATGTACTAAGTGACCAGGTCATCCTATCAATGGACTTTTTCTTTCCTGATGTCATGGATATAAAATTGGGCCTTGAATTGTGTGAGAGTGGTTTAAGGAGCATGAGGAATCATTTCCACATATGATCAGATACCACAGAGCCCTGATCATAACCATATTTCAAGTCTTTAAGATGTGCCGGAGAAGACTTTATGGAGTAATTAGATTTTTCTATCATCAATTCAAGATGGTGAAAAATGAACCCACATCTGAATGAAATTAAATGTTGTAATGCTGCTTAAGTTTGTCGACACAATAAAATGGCCATTACATGCTGTAATGAAGGCTAAAGGCAGTCCAACAAAATATTAGAGTACAGGACTTTTTTTGTCCAGGTGGTATATGTGAAAAGAGCAAAACATGGGTGAGGGTAGAAAAGGAGGAAAGCTGTGACAGTGTTAATAAAAAAAAAATGAATGAGCTTTTTTTTATCTTTAACACTGTCAAAATAATTACACTTATACATGAAGCTAGTCTAATTTTCCATTATGTGTTTGTGGTCTCAGGTCCGTCTGGATGATCGTGTGCTTCAGACAAATCGTGGCTTGTTGTTGCGGCGAGTGTTGCGCAGAGATGGTGGTGTGTATCAATGTCATGCGATGGAGCATGGATTTACCCAAACGGTGCTCCGCATCACATTAGAGGTCGTCCCCACTACAGGCCCAGCACACAGCCAAGGACAGAGCCCTGCCCAGAGCCAAGCACAGTCCATCCGTCAGAAGCTGTGGTACAGAGACTTCATGCAGTTGGTCGATCACCCAAATCTGAACACCGTCGACCAGATTTGCGAGCAGGTTTGGTCACGCAAGCACAGCCAATCAGAAAAAGCCATGGCAGATGCAGCCAATGAGTCTCCACCTATCGATCCTCTGCACTCCACGCACAAAAAGTGGAAGCATCTCAAGGAGGTGAGGAAGGGGAGGAACCGTAGAACACATGATGGAAAAGCTGCACCTCGAGCGCCTCGGAGTGCGGGAGAGTAATGAGGGATGGAAGAGAGAAAGAGAAAGACAGAGAAAGAGAGATCACTGGAGTTGGACAAAACTGCACACCATTGCATTTAGTGACTATTTATCAAATAACACAAACAAGCTTTACATTAGAAATTCACAGCATTTCTTCCCATACTGTACAATTTACCACACAACTGCATTGCTGCCCCATTATACCCCAACCTCTCTACCTAAAAACAACTCACACTTTCCCTTATACACCTCCCCAAATCTACCATGTCTACCACCCTTTACACACTCTTCTGCCCTGTTACATTATTTTAAGGCCAATACACAGTAGTGCTCTCAGCAGTAATGGTGTGTTCCATTTGCCTTGAAAGTCACAGCTGGGAATGACATCACAACTGGCATCAACTCAAGAATAGATGTAAGAAAATCAATACCAGCAATTTGTAGCCAGGTTAGATATTGTTAGCAATACATTCTGTGGATTTTATGCATATAAACTCTGTAGCAACATTTACAGTAGAAGTTCTAATAAACAGCATACTACTTCTGACTGGGCATTTAGAAATCTCAACTTCCCAGTACAAGTGGAACGCACCATAATTTCAGCTCAAATTTTAAGCCACAAATTTTAAGCCACAAAAAAAGGCAGTATATCTCCTTATAGCAGACTTTATTTTACACGTTTTATTTCTGACTCAATTTTATTCAAATTTGTCCTGTTAGCTAAAGCTCAGTATTCATTCCCACTTCCCATCATTTATGGGAAAATAATACTTTAATATATAGATAAAAATAAAGGTAATAATCATTGTTATGTCCATGACAGTATAGCATTATAGGATTCTTAATATTCAAATATACTCCATTCATACCCTCTCCACTCTCTATACACTCCATTTATACCCTTGCCACCCTGTATACACTCCATTCATACCCTCGCCACTCTCTATACACTCCATTCATACCCTCGCCACTCGCTCTACACTCCATTTATACCCTCGCCACTCTCTATACACTCCATTCATACCCTCGCCACTCGCTATACACTCCATTTATACCCTCGCCACTCTCTATACACTCCATTCATACCCTCGCCACTCTCTGTACACTCCATTTATA
>JAQMYF010000015.1:10255700-10268190 GCA_030014195.1 Neosilurus mollespiculum
TATATATAGGCTAACGGATATACAGACATGCACATACAACTAAATGACTTTGCTACAGTAGATAATAGTCACATTGTTAGACAGAAACCCAAGACAATAAGCTAGTCCATAAATCACTTCTCCAAAACACACACACAAACACACAGCTTTCTGGCATAACTTGAACTTAAACAACTACGAACAAAGACCTGGCACAGCTAATCAAATCCTAACCATAAATTGAAAATATCATGCCGCGCTATGGTTGAGAATAAAAACATATCACATCAGGGTGGTGCCATGATATGTGTTAGTTAGTTAGTTAGTTAGTTAGTTAGTTAGTTAGTTAGTTAGTTAGTTAGTTAGTTAGTTAGTTAGTTAGTTTTGAGATGTACAAACACTTTGTGTGTCTGTGATTGTATATGAGAACGCCAGCATAGTCTTGATTTTTCTTCTTCTTTTTTTTATATTCCTATTATTATTTAGAATCAAATCATATAAGCAAACATGTTGGGCTTGGCTGCACAAGCGTGTGTGTGTGTGTGTGTGTGTGTGTGTGTGTGTGTGTGTGTGTGTGCTGAAATAATACTCCATGGATAATATTGACCCATAAGGAGCAAGCTGGCATTCGTGGAATCTGTGCAGTGAGGGCGCAATATACAAGAAATAATCATATTGTAACACACATTTATGTATTGACCTGTGGTGCCAAAGAATATATGAAGTACTGAGAGCCACAGTGGTCTAACCCATAAAAACTGAAAAATGAGATAAGGTCATATTTTGACAAATGTGGATAAGATCAATGTGTGTGAAAATGGTCCCTAAATCTTCTTTATGACCTTGAACTATATCATGAGCTGCATTAGCCCTGATTTTTTTATATTCCAAAATCTTTCATGTCATTCTCGAAAACAGCTTTCAGTTGGTTGGACCAATCTGGTTCTCAGCCCTTCATATATGTGGTGGTCTGAGAAAACACTTCACATGATCAACCTTTCAAAATCCTGTTATATTCTATATAGAGCAATGTATACATTCCTCTTCATTATGTATCTAATTAACATCTGTTATAGCGATGTAACAACCTGATCAATGTGTGATGTTCACTATGTGAAGAAATCACATTAGAATAACAAGGTTTTAGACATCTACAGTATAAGCAGACTAACTACTTTGACTGCTGCTTTTGTTAAACTGATTCTTTACCCAACAACATATTTGTATAAAGATAGCCAAGTCAAGCATTGTATGTCATTTTGCTGAGATATACAGTATTTATGCTTCAACAGTTTGTGGAAACATGACCATCACACCCCTATGTGGACCTTCCAATCATGTTGCAACAAAGCTTGATGCAAACAATTCTATAGGATTTCTTTGTATGTTGTAGAATTAACAACATAACTTACTTACTTCAATGGAAAATTTGCTCCAGCATGACAATGCTCCTGTACACTGAGGAAAGTTCATAAAGTCATGACTTGCCAAGATTAGAGTGGAAGAATGTAATGTCCTGCTCTGAGGACAGAACCCTGACTTCAACCCCACTTAACACCTCTGAGATTAACTGGAACCCTGACTACACACCAGTAATAGTACACACTGCCTTCGTACCAGACATCCACACCTGATCTCAGTAATGCTCTTATATTTAGCTGTATGAGCATGAGGTCATGATCCAAAGTCTACTGGAAAGCCTCCACAAAAGGTTGGAGGTTATTATACTGGGAAAACTATTATACTAAATCTGGAATGGGGTGTTCAAAAAGCATATACGGACCTGAGCCATCAGGTGTCCAAATACTTTTGACCCAAAACATTGCAAAAACTTAGAATTTAGCCACATTGACATTTGATGGGTTTTTTTTTCCCCACAACTTAACACAAATTTGTAAATCCATGTTTCATGGGAAGCTACACACATAAATGTTATCATGACCAGAATTAATTTACTCTTGTTGCATTATGTGAATGCAGCAACCCAAAACATCTGACATTCATCAGAAAAATAAAACAATCAAGATGTCGATAGCACGCAGTAACCCCAGTTTGGCCCTAATTTCAAAGTTATAACATAAATGCGTAAACAAATAAATAAATAAAATAACTAAGGCTTAGACTCATTGCATTACCGACTTTAACATATCACTGAAACACTAATAGGATTTTATAATTTATATATTTATTTTTAATAAAGATGCAGGTAGAAACATGGTGATTAAAACGGTTTAAAACATGACGCATGGCACTCCTGAGGCATGGCGCTCAAGAGAATTGTGCAACAGTTTATGCCTGGGCATTCAGAGTAAGAGGTTTGATCTAGTTACAGATTTTCTCAAGCTGTATGACAGACATGCAAACATCTGAAGATAATTAAACGCAACATTAGATTACAGCCTTCACCACTTCATCTCGCTCTTTTGTCCTGTGTTAATTTACTGACATTCCCACACTCACATGTACTGGTGCTGGCTCTGAGCTCTCTCTCACTGCTGTATAAATAATCTGTTCTTTTAAAACAACACAGTCTTCCTATAATCAGTAATTAACCTTTAGTAAAGCAGAGACATCACTTCACCAAGACAGTCCACAAGTGTTTGTGTTGGCTCTTACACACACACACACACACACACACACACACACAGGTAATTAACCTTACTGGTGGTCATCAGTGACAATACTATCTCATCCTGCAAAATGACGCAAGACAAAATGGTGTAAAAAAAAAAAAAGCCTTAAAGAGAAACAAAGATGTGGGGTGTGGGTTAAGTCAGAAAAGATGTCAGTTGGCGTCATACTGATTCTGGAAATAAGCACTGCAATAAAAAGATGTTTGCATTTATTGTTTGTGTAACTTGGAAAATATTGCGATGCCAGATTTTAATGATCCACTAATACAGTCTCTGGAAACATAGACTCCATTAAAAGGAAAAAAATAAAGGGAAAAACTGGTGGATCTTTTGATATTCTGTGATTTAAACACTGTCTGCCAATATAAGAGACAATTTAAAGAAAAAGTCAGGAAAAGATGAGGAGGTAACTAAGTTTACTGCATTCAATGTTCTTGTGTAGCAGCAAGACGTCATGGTGGCTCCATCGTTCACATTGTCGCCTCAGCAAAAACATTCTGGGTTCAAAAACAACAGCCAACATAGAGTTTGCATGTTCTCCTCATGCTTTTGTGGGTTTCCACTGGGTGTTCCACTTTCATCCTACATCCCAAAAAACATGCACTTTAGGTAAACTTGCTACTCTAAATTGTTCATATGCGTGAATGTGAGTGTGAATAGCTCAGCCATTGGGTTTGCAAAAGCTAGTGCGATCATAGTGTTGGTCCCAAGCCCAGATAAATCGGGAGGGTTGCATCAGGAAGGGTGTAAAACAGCAAAAACTGATCCAACGTAAAAATCTGTGCCAAATCAAATATGTGGATCATATGATCCACTGTGGTGAAAGAAGAAAATAAGTAGTTATATAACAGCGAGTTGTAAATAAAAAAAGTGGCATTCTACAAAAAAAAAATGTGATTGTATGTTTGAAGTGTAATCAGTAGAGAGTGTACGCCTTCCTTCCTCTCCTTTCTTCCTAATCAAATAGAGTAATAGTGCTCACATCATGAGGGAATTACAATAATTACATGATGACTCCTTGGAGCTGTTCATCTCCTCGGACTTGGAAAAAAAAGAAGTCCTTTCTATGGAAACACACACACACACACACTACTATCTGCTTTTTTTTTTTTTTTTTTTTGTTTGCTCAAATTTGTTAAACAACACCAAACATGGAGCTTAATAAGAGTGATCATCGTAAAATCTGACATGATGGGAATACACAGCAAGGAAGTAGCTGGACTTCCAATTTTTATGAGCTTTGCTCTGCTTCCAAGCATCCATTCGTTATCCATTATTAGTGTGTAAATAAACCATACACTTCAGTAGGAGTCTAGTTAATGATTTTCCAGATGGATCACGACAGTCATAAATCAAAGAATATGCATGAATTCTTTTTCCCCCTTTTTTTAATCTTTAAGATCCCACCATCTTCATATAAGGACATCACACTTTCTTCCAACTATATTGTGCGAATACCCTTATAAGATTCTCATATGTCTTACTGTTTTGTCAAACTTCTTCCTGTTTCAAAGATATCAATTGAGTTTAAAAGTTATCAGGTGCTGAGAAACAGGAACAGTGGGTACAAATTATAAGTTAGTCAGAGTTGGGGTCTTAAGAGGCAGTATCACATCTAATGTATTATCTGGGTATTATCTCATGTTAGCAGTGCAGTTTGGTTTCATATGCTACTGTTGAATTAGTAGGTTTTTTTGGCCACAAGACATTTCTACATGCATGCATTCATGCCGGAGTCTCTGTCTTAGTGAACTCAGGGTACACCCTGAACAGCTTGCTAGTGCATTGCAGCGCTAACGAACACACAACCATTTATGCTCATACTCACAGCTATGGGCATGTTGGAACAGCTAATGTACATATCTTTTGACTGTGGGAGAAAACTGGAGCACCTGGAGGAAATCCATGCAAGCCCAGGACTCAAACCAAGAACCTTCTTCTTGTGAGGCATTTCTTAATCTGTAATAGTATTGCTCTCCCAAAACAAACCTAGAATGGATCCTTCAGTACTTGGGCCAATTGGGAAAGCACCATAGACCCATGACCTACCACACTTGTAAGCACACTTGTAGGACACCCTCAGTGAAAACCTAGTTTGATGTTCATATCTGTTTATATCTAAAACCAAAAGATCTGGCATGTATTAAAGCTCCGCAGTGTGGGATCACTATCAAATTCTTGCTGCACTGTAGCTCTTGGCTGTTCCTGTCAGCAGCTGGGGTGTGGAACTAATCGATGGCTGGCTAGTGCACTTAGCATCATGAGGGAATGATTACATGTCATTTAAGCACAATGCTGTACCAACCCCTGGCACAGAGGATGCCCTGTACTTCTCCCTACAATCTTGCTCTTCCTCTTGTCACATGTATTAACAAGAAGTGGTACTCACTGCATTCACAGTTCATTCACACTCACACTCTGAATCAAGTCTCCGATTCACTCTGACTCATAGCATAATTCAGAAATATTTTACACTAGCCCATCCCAGAATAGGGTCTGTGATGTATCCAGGGGGTTTCTGACTGCATTTATATGTATCTTTAGCATTATACTTCTTTTATGTACTTACTTTTTTCAATCACATGAAAAAGGTCACATGACTTGTTATTTCATTAAGTAAATTGCTGAATGTTCTTTTATTTCATTTGTAAATATATGATATGTGTGCCTTCAGTGCAGCTAACTGGGTTTTTAAAGGCTGTCCATGTCTCTCACTGTCTGTGGTGAGAGGTATGTAAAAGAACCATTGCTGACTTTCGTCAAGAGTAGGCTGCATAGCCGTCAGCTTGTTTCTGCCCTGCGATGGCCTGGTGAGCTCTCCAATGTGTACTCTGCCCGCGCCCAGAGCCGGCTGAGATGGGCTGCAGCCTCTCCGCGACCCTAATTAGGATTAAGTGGTTCAGAAAATGAATGAATGAATGATATATGTGGTGGTACAGTGGCAGAGTGGTTGGACTCACAGTAAGAGGGTTCTGGATTAAATTTTTTTTGGTAAAATCTGTGCATGCCTTGATTTTGCATGTGTTATCAATGTGATAGGGCTTCATTTATCATGGCTGCTGACCATTTGGTTTAAAAAAAAAAATCATAAAGTTTTTGTTGTAACCTTTTTTTGCACAGGCAGGCAATAGTATAGTTGAAGCTGGGCTCTAATTTTTGTGGGTCCAAATTTTTACTAGGAACAAAAATGTTTGAAATCAGTACAGTACTGAGTTACATAGAACACTGCAACTCGTAACCACAAAACTGCCATACAAAGTAATTCTATCACTCAGACATCCATGTGAAAGTAAGCCTATAGTTTTCAGCACTGACAGGTTCATATTGTTAAAATAAGTCTCTGACAGCACGGTTCACCTCAATAACTTTTTTCTTCTTACAGTTTCTTACATAACACCCGATTCAGTGCATGTAGTTGATTAACTTAGGGGACTGTTTTTTGATATTTACAAAAGGAGAAGACATGCAGTGTTCTTGATGTCTATGTCCACTAATATCCTAAGTAACAGCTTTTCCTAAGCAACAAAGAGTTTCTTACTCCTTTCAGTAACGTTTCCAGTTCTTTTTAACCAGATTGTTCATTCATGGCATGGATTTATTAAACTATTATTATATGCTATTAGGGTCCAGGGGAGGCTGGAGCCTATCACAGCCAACTCTGGGAGAAGCCAGGGTATACCCTGAACAGCGTGCCAATCTGTCTCAAAGCCAACATACAGACAACCAGTCACACTCACATTCACACTTAAGTGGCCTTCAAACTATAACGCATTGGCCCAACATATGCCAGCATATGGACAACTTTTGGCTTCCCCTGCCATAAGCTGAAGTTTGTTTTGATTTCATTATAATTTTGTTGTTATACATTTTAATAAGTTCCCATACATTGTTGCTCGTGCCATTCGTCAGAAATTTTTGTGCATGGATAAACATTTTTGACATATGCCAGCAAGAAGTCTGTGTGCAGCAAAAAACCTCTGTATGCGCTCTGGGACAATCTTTGTTTGTCCAAAAAAAGATTGTGGCAAGTTATGGCCTCGTTCATCCATTCCAACCAAATTAATTTCTAAGAGGACTTTTTTCTCATCATCCACACTCCTGAGCTTGAATTCTCTTTGGTTATGGCCTTGGGCTTGTTGGGCAACCCTGCTGGTACCATTGAGGATGCGGAGGCAGTGAGGCAGTGCTAACTACTGAACCACTGTGCCAACCCAGTATATGTTTATGCCCAAATTCAATACCAAAGTGGCCCAAAGAAAATGATAAATAGAAAAACCTTGGTCTGAACAAAATAGTTAATTTATGATGATAAAATGATCATTGAATTGTATTTAAATATCTAAAAAAAAAAAAGAAAGAAGCAAGCAAAAAGAGTTTAATGACCTCCCAATTCCACATTTCTTTATTCTTAAATAGTCTCATTCACATTCTCATGGATAGACAGCAAATGTGTTGTTGTTATGGAGACACAAAGACCCTACACATATACAGACAGTCACAGCTGGTAAATGCACTTCTTTAGGCTCTGTGTCTCATCACGTCTTCAGATTTCACTTTGAATTATACAGTGAGATTTTCACCACCATTCATCCTTCAGCTCACTGGCACATCCTTTTTCTGAGTAACAAAACCCTTTTTTCCTGACATTTTTGTTGTGCAAAACCTTTTACAGCAGGGCTTTTTAACCTTTTTTGGCCAGTGACCTCAATTTATTTTAAAAGGCTCCTTTGTGACCTGCCAGTTCCAGGCTTTGGTATTGACTCCGTGGTCTGGAGTAAAATGAGCTTAAAGATGTACTCAGAGGGAAAAAAAAGGCTAATAAAAATGTATATATTAAATAATAATTGCATTTAAATATTCCTGAAATCAAGTATATGCTTGGAATGATATTATAGATAATGGTTAGGTAAAAGTTCCCTCAAGAAGGTGGAGAACTGTGTTGCTAAGCAACAAGCTAACTTTTTTATAAGGTTTCCTCCCAATTCCTCCCAGTCCTAGACTTTGCCCACTCTTCCTTGCATGTTTCTCAGTAAGTTCTAAAAATATGTTTGTTTGGATGTAATTCTGATCTCATCCCATGACTGCTCTCAGCATGGAGGTTAAAACAATCTCACTGTGGATTTACTGGCCAGCTGTTGCTCTGGTCTTTCTCAGCATGTGTGAGTGGCTGCACCATTTTTATATGGTAACATTTGCTTTTTATTCTGCAGAGCTTCATTATACAGGGCCAAACTAAACAGTAGTCAGGAACTAAAGTTTAGTTTTAAACTAAAGTTTGGGGTTCTGAAGACAGTTTTCAGACTAGAAGTAAATAAGGATGTGGGGAAATGTAATTATTTATTTGAATATTTCTAGGATTGTAATCCCATTGGAATCTATATTGTCAGTGGTTTTTCTTTTTTTTAATGAATTGTGCATACACACATCTGGGAAGATTATACTGCATTTTACCTTTTGTAAAATAATCAGTTGAAATAACCCCATTTACTGTAAGGTAGAGTATATCCTGTTCAAATTGACAGGCAGGTAAAGATTTCATTATATCCCGTGGGAAAAGAGGTTCTGTGCTATTTCTTCAGTATAAAGAAACCCCAGGAAGCCCTTGCCCTTGTCAATCATTTCTTCTGGAAACCAAAATGAAAGAAAGTATTGGCAGAGCCAAAGAAATACTGCATACCTGAATGTTCTGAGCTGGAAACAAAATGGTATGACTGGACTGAGATAAAACACATCATGCTGGTGTTAATGTTTATAAAATTAACTTTTTTATAATAATAAAAAAAACCAGCATTTTATGTAATGGAAATGCCTCTAAATGCCATCTACTGGCTATAATTGTGAACCTTTGTTCTCCCCGTGATTGCGTGGGTTTTCTCGGGGTACTCCGGTTTGCTCCCATAGTCCAAAAACATGCACAGTAGGCTGATTGGCAGTCCCAAATTGCCAATTGCTGATTGGCAGTTCCAAAATCCTTCCTGCGACCCTAATTAGGATTAAGCGTCTTAGAAAATGAATGAATGAATGAATACAATTTATGCAGTGAATGGAGTCAAGCTCAGATCTTGGGGTGAAGTTACACGTTACAGTGCAAAAGTAAAAGTTTTAAATCATTTTCAAGGGTTTTAAACATGTTAGTGAGTTTCACCCACTGGTATACGCTGCATATTAGCCTATATTATAATAGCTGAATAATTTGTGTTGAAATATGAAGTTTGCCGTACACACATCATTTTTAGTTTGGACATCATTAAGAGGCTCAGATCTCTGAGATTTATACAGAGACTGCTTACCAACTGTGAACTGATCATAATTCCTATAAGCATCTCTCAACAAAATTACTTAACAGGCTTAGTGTACAATATGTTAGCAATGGTATCCTAACTAATGTTTTGGTAAAAGATTTGGAGTTAACTGAGTGTCAGAACAAACAATAGAAGCTCTTTCTGAAACATAACTGAGATGATTGCAGAATAATGCAAATTTCAAAATTATGAATAAATAAATACAATCAGGTTAATCGCTTAATCCTACTTGAGTAGCAGGGAGGCTGGAGACTATCTCAGCCAAGTTTGAGTGAAGGCGGAATACACACTGGACAGCTAGTCAATCCACTATCGGGCTTACACACACAACCATTCACACTCACCCCTAGGGGCAAGTTAAAACAGCCAATTAGAATGATGTGCATGACTTTGGACTGCAGGAGGAAACCAGAATATCCAAAGGAAACCTTGCAAACTCCACACAGACACCCTTACCGAGACCGACACTCAGAACCTTCTGGACACCCAGAACCTTCATACTGTGAGGCAGACATGCTAGTCATGATGTCACCATGCCACCCACAAGCAGATCAACTTTTTTCTTTTTTTTCTTTTTTTAATTCCACATCATATTTACACAAGCAGAACTAATAAAATTAAGGCTGTGGTAGCTTCATCTTAGTTTTGTTTGTTTTTTTTAATCAAATGCAATATATACCACATCAGCCTCTTTAAATATGTATGCATTTATCATGAGCTAGAATTCATGAAACCATGTGGGCTCTTTGACTGGGGGCAACATGACTGCATTCAGCACATCTCTGTTCCAATTTTATGAGTTTCATGTTCTTGAAGCAAGACTTTTCAACCCCACCCTTCCACTTCTCCAAAAATATAAATCTTCCATGACAGCAAAACAATCAGCAATACTTCTAAACTGACCTTTATGGTTTAAAGTTCACCATAACTCATTCCAGTTTGTCACAGTTGTTACATTGTGCTCCCTGTGGCAAGAGATCCATTTTTAAACTTGCTTTGGTTCATTCTTGACATTGTTTTTTTTTTTGTTTGTTTGTTTTTTTTTTTAATAATAATTTTTATAAACACAGGTATAGATAGTGGCACTACCCTTCACCTTTACTATATACTTGAAATGGGGGAAAGTTTCCATAAAAAGAAAGTTGGGAGCTCATGAATGGACTTTTACTCCACTGAAATTTGAAAGACAAGGAGTCCTGACACTTATTATAGAAGTTAGTAGGGCCAGAGAATTAAAAATGTGAAATTTGGAACTAATGTCCATCTTGTATTACTGTTCCATACAGGATGTGTTTTCGCCTTAAGCCAGGTCACAGACAATAAGGCGAGCAAATTAATGATTTCGAGCTCCATGATTTCATAACCAAAATTGTATACATCCTGCCAGGGGACAGCTGTTTGGCCAGTTGTCACCCTTCGGGAATGGGTTTTCATGGATGTGTGTAAGTGTGTGATTGAGTCCAGAACTGAAGTAGCAGGCAGCAAAAGCTCTGAAGGAACTACACACAGCATAGCAATTGTTCTAGCCAGTGCATGGACCAGAATCCCAGGAACCAGCCCTCTCAGAGGTCTTAATCTTCCAAAGCATGCTGCTGTGTGTGCGTTTGATTATGTGTCATAGGGGACATACAGTAAGTCTCCATTACGTCCACTTTCTATAGTAAATTTATACCAGGTTTCAGCATGTGTGCATGTACAGCTGTGTGTGTGTGTGTGTGTGTGTGTGTGTGTGTGTCCTGCCAAACCATAGCCATGACGAATGTGCAATGCATCCAGCCCAGGCATAATAGGAATTGAAGCTTAAGGATAGACATTTCATTTCCTAAGTCACTTGTCGAAGAGTTGAAACTTACCCAATAAGTATTTTAGAGTGAAATTTAACAAATGTATTCCTTATACTGCAGTGCTGTTGATTTATCAGTTTTATTGGCCAGAAGGTGTTAGGAAATTTGATATAACAGTTCAGACAAATTAAAGGCAACTCACATCTTTAAAGTCATGTGGGGAGTCACGCTCTGTACTTTGCTGAAGTTTTTAACCACTCTTCCTAGCGAATGGATGTATTTTCAGAATACTCAGAATTTTTCAATGGAGTTTAAAACTGCACTTTGTCTAGGCTATTCCGTAACCCTCTATTACCTATTTATGCCACACTCCTTAGTTGATTTACGACTATGCTTAGAAAACTTATCCTGTTAGGATGTCCACCTTCATGGGCCTCATATTTTCCTGGAGCACTCTTTATCATGATATAGAATCCATGGTTGAATCTGTGAGTGCAAGTTGCCCAGTCATTGAGGCAAAGAAGCAACCCCAAACCACAACATTACCAGCGTGTTTCACAGTTGGTATGAGGTTTAACTCTGAACTATAACTCTGACCAATCAACTCTAAAGACCAAATGATTACAATAGGCAAGGTATTTGGCAATTGGCCTGGTATTTGCCTATAACTTGCAAACTGTGGTCTTAATCTAATGTTCTTTTTCTGATATATGTTTTAAATATGTTTTTTTGAAATATCACCCATGAGGACCAAATTCAAGTACTTTTCTCTGATTGTAGATGTATTCACTTTCACACCAACAGGTGAAAGAGTAATTTGCAAATCCAGGGATAAAATTTGGGTGTTATTGGAGACTTCTTTTTACATCAGACAGACTGCACTTAGATTGAATTTGCTGGATTTGCCAATCCTGGACAAACTGGCAGCTGTTTGAAACCTTACAGTGGAATTATTTATATAAAGATCTTTCTAAATCTCTTAACAAACTTTTTTTATGAAGGCCCTAGACCCAAGATGTTAGGTTTTGGACAGGTTCCAAATGATTCCACCTGCAGGAGGTTCTAATCAATCACTTTGAGGTGAGGGTCACAAATGTAAAGGTGTACTTACTTTTCCATGTGGCTGTTCTGTCTGTCTGTTGTTGTTTTTTTGAATATGACTTTAATATGTCAATTTTATGTAACATTTGTCAGATTATATTGTATTTGTACACTGTATTTAAAAGGGAAAAAATGTTTTGGTATGTATTTTTTTCTCATAACTGCATATCGAATACTCTGGTTTCCTCTCACAGTCCAAAGTCATGCACATTACGCTAACTGTGTGTGTTGCCCTGTGATGGTCTGGCAAGCTGTTCAGGGTGTACCCCACCTTTGCCCAGTGTTGACTGGGACCTCGCAACCCTAATAGGATTATAAGGTTCGGCAAATGATTGAGTGTAAGAATAGGGACTAGTACAAATATTATTTAAAGCCGTTATAATGTGAGGAAAGAGTTAATTTCCCAAGTCCAGCATCAGCCACTTGGTTGAGTTGTTTTGCCTATTGGGTTATTTCATAAATATTTACTCCACATTGCATATTACTAAAAATGGAGAGACACATATGTGTCATTCTGTAATAAATAAAAATACACTGATGTATATTGTGTATTTAAATAGAATTCTTCAAGACATATTTGGATTGGAAAATAATATAAATTTGATAAGTAATGATTTTCCGTGAATCACTACACCATATCACTGAATCTCTCACATAACTCAGATTACACAAGTCTATATGAGATTAGTCT
>JAQMYF010000015.1:10279957-10291925 GCA_030014195.1 Neosilurus mollespiculum
CATATAGTGTTAATATGTGGAGTATATTAAATAAATTTAAATGTATAATAATCTGCCATTGCAGCAAAAAACTTCTCTTGACAGTGTAACTTGGATAGGGTCCTCAAGGGTCCTTTGATAAGAACATCACTGTAGAGGTGGGATTCAGTGAATACAAGTTCTGGAAACAGCAATACTGGAAAATTCACATTTCATCTGTTTATGTTTTTGATTTTGTTGAATAAATTCATAATAAAGTGGTTTGACAGGTGATGTGTTTTTGGAAAAGGTGAACTTTAATCAGTGATTAACCACGGTTTGTTTTAAAATTCCCATGCTTTCAATGTAGGCACTGATATTTTAGCCATAGATGTGCCAAAAATACCCTCAAATTCTCCCAGATTTCAAACTTCACAAGCAGTCTCAAAGTCACTAAGTACAGTTAGCCTTGACAAATAATAATAAACTATCTGGACACATTGTTTTACACTTTGGCAAAAGCAGAAAGTGGAAGTAATACCAATTCCTTGATATTCATTTAAAGAATCATGTCAGTCAGACTTTAATGTGAAAGGTAGCATTACAAAACATTAGTGGGCAGCTATTAATTTGACTTTGCTCTCTTTTTGTGTTTTTCTGAAAATATTTCCCACTAGATTTCATTGCTGAGCCTCAGGGGAGATCATGTCCTTTGAACCCTTGTCCCCCCTCCTCAGGCTGATGTAAGAAGAGGAGGCCAGGCCTTCAGCCATGCTGCTCTACTTTACCTTCCCTGTCCCAGTGAACAAAAGCTACCATAAATCTTAAAACACACACACACAGATGTTCAAACATTTTAAACGCCTATGCACTGCAGTGCCACAGCTTCCACATATGTCTGAGAGAGCAGAAAATTTACATTAGTCACACTGAGCATGACAGAGGCAAGAGACTGCTATCTTGTATAAGCAGTCATGGATTTTTGTCTGTCTCTACATTGACACTATTCACAAGTTATCTCTATTTGTCATTTTCTCGCGTGCTTTACCCACCCTTTCAAACAGTGTTCCATAAGATGATAGTTTGTATTTTGTTGTCATTGTTGTGCTTCTTCTTGTTCTTCTTTCTATTGACAATAATTGGAGTTTGAGTCCAATAACTGGGCTCATATCCTTTTTTCAACACAGTAAAGAAATATGTATTAAGAAAAGACTGCACCATCCCAGAGTGGCGAAGTGGTAAGCATGCCTGCCTCTCAGGAAGGTGGTAATGGGTTCAAGTCCGGGTCTTGGCATGGGTTCGAGTTCGGGTCTTGGCATGGATGTTTCTGTGAGGACTTTCCATGTGCTTGTGTGAGTTTTCTCTGGGTACTCCAGTTTCCTCCCATAGTCCAAAGACATGCACGTTAGGCTAATTAGCTTTTCCAAATTGCGGATGTCAATGTGAATGGTTGTGTACAGGATGCTAATAATAGATGGCATAAAAATAATAAGTACCATGGAGGATTTGAAAACATAATTTATCAAACCCTTCAAAGGCTATACACAGCAGTGAGATATTACACACAAGGCAAGTTAAGAGATATTTTATGGCTTTCGTGACCACTGGTTCATTGTGCGCACATTAATTTTTATGTTTTTCAAACAAGGCATTTCAAGCAACTATATTATTTTATATTGCTTCTGCAATGAACTGCGTTCACATTAATTACAGTATTGCGAACACAGTTAACTGTAATATTACTGTTTTTCATACAGTTATATCATAATATGTTTATTAATTTCAAAATGCATAAATAATATTAAACTTTACTACATTTGTTTTTGACACTACTGCTCAATAAATTTGTTTTAAAGCAGGGAAATGATCGAGCATTAGCTGTACATGGACAGGAGGCAGATTGAAGACCTGATGAGTCTCATCTGTATCAGATTACTGGTAATTTATTTAAGTGTGTCCTTTGTGTGTTTGCAGAGAGAAACCTGCAACCAGTGAAAGAGAGCTGAACAACACTGAGCTGTGTGTTTGAGAGTGCACTGAACTCATCAAATCTTTAAGAAGGGTAGAAATAAATACACCTGTATGTTATCGCAAGCCTTCTCCCTGACTTTTCATTTCCCACAAGAACCAGTGGGTGTTACAAATACATTTAAGCTCCAGAGACTGTACGCCAATTAAAATTCACTATATGTAGCAGATTGCTGCTGAAAGCCTACATTTTAGATGCCAAAAGCTTAGTAAGTAGTAGCAAGATCTCAGAGGGTGAAGACATATGAGAATCACTAGTCAATCTTATCAGGCATCTTTAGTTTTAATGCTTTAAAGGAAACAGGTTGATAATGATCTGCAAAATAGACAAGCCAAAACTTGTCCCAAGTATTTCACAGGTTGGCATCCAACCTGCGTAAACATATAGCTTACAGATATATAGCATAAGATAGCTGAGTGACCTACACTAGCTAACCAGATAGTTTGATGATTTACAGTATGAAAGCTCTATGCTAAATTTAACATCTAACTTTGATGTTCTGTATTGGTTGCCTATTGTGTTCCAGATATCTAAGTGCTAACAGACTGTAGGTAATCCTCATGACAACATATATATGAAGTCGGTGCTATCTATCTAACTATCTAGCTATGAACTGACACTGACACACACAGCAAACAAATGAGACCCCAACATAATTTGTTTGTTATCCAGCTAATCTTACTTTTCATTATGTATTGGTAATGCTAATTTCTAATGGGGGTGGCATAGTGGTGTGGTGGTTAGCATATCCACCTCACAGCACGAAGATCCTGGGTTCAAGTCCCGAGCTCAGGCATTTCTGTCTAGAGTTTGCATGTTCTTCCCTTGTTTGTGTGGGCACTCCGGTTTCCTCCCACAGTCCAGACATGCACATTAGGCTAATTGCCCATTCCAAACTTTGCCTCTAGGTGTAAGTGTGAATGGTTGCGTGTGTGTTGCCCTGTGATGGTCTGGCGAGTTGTTCAGGGTGTGCCCTGAACACTGCTTAGATGGGCTCGATGCAACCCAAGTAGAACTAAACGGTTTGGCAAATGAGTGAGTGAGGACCTTCTTGCTCTAAGGTGGATGTGCTAAGCACTACGCCACAATACCACCATTTAAACAGAATAATTAAACTTTAAATAACAAACTACATTGTGGCATCAGAGGTAAAACTCAAACAATTTCTCTTTTTTAAAATTTTATTTCACAGTTTATGAGTAAACTCCCATATCTGATTATGTAGAAGTTCACCTTTTAAAACAGTGTAAATAGAGATTTGTTTTTTGCAGTGTGGGGCAGTGGTAGCCTGGTGGTAGGGTGCCATTTTCTGATTTTCATCAAGAGTAGGCTGCATAGCTGTCAGCTTGTTTCTGCCCTGCGATGGCCTGGCGAGCTGTCCAGGGTGTACGCTGCCCTCGCCCAGAGTCGGCTTAGATGGGTGCCAGCCTCCCCGTGACCCTAATTAGGATTAAGTGGTTTAAAAAAATAAATGAATGATTCCGAATGGAGGTGGTACACAACTCATTTGGCTAGTTAATTATTGTCAAAAACATAGCTTGCTTGTTGGATGTCATCAAGCAAGATCTTAAGAGGATGAATATTGCATACACAGAGCTCACCTGATCTGCCTCTATAATGATTAAAATTTGCTTTCTAAAAAAAAAAAAAAAAGTATATTTCTGTGTAGAATATACAAAAATTCTTAAAGAGAGTTAAAGAGGTGCAGTTAGACAGCTGTTATGCACCTGCTCACGTGTGCGCTCAAAGCTGATGCATCAGTCATATTTTTAAAGATTTTTAAAAAATAAACCATAAAAATCTTGTTTTAGTGCTCTTTTTTTACAATTATTTTTCTCAGGTACATTACCAAACCTTGGTAGACATGCTAGATGAGCAGTGTATTCATTAAAGTTAAAGGGGGGTGAAGGGGGGGGATTCATTAAAGTTTAAGTTTACCTTCAACTCTGTGCCTAACTCCACCCAGTGCATAATTTTGAAAACAGCTACAAAGTGGGCCAGGAATGAATGAGTTGGCATGAGTGATGATGCTCGATCTGAGAATAAGTGTGGTTTCACAGACTCCCACTCAGCAGTGTGGACTGGGAATTGAGATGCCTACCTCTGATAAGAGAGCATTAAAATTACATTTTTTTTGTGAATGATTTTCAACAGTAGTGAATCTTTAAGAAATATGCTCACATGCTATCTTGATATGACTACTATTTGCATAATGAGTTATGCTTGAGAATGAGAATTAGATGTTTAATTATTTGATTTATTAATTTTGACATTGTTTCTTTTTATAAATACTGTTTCCTGTCTACTGTTTTTTCACATATTCGAAATAAACATTATTCATTTATTCGTTAATTTTTACTCATGGCCAAGCACACCAACGTGTCCTGTTGATCTAATTCCCACTCAGTAATCAAGACATGTCGACAACATAACTTCAAAATGCACATAAGCGAATGATATTGTGCAGTGATTGGCTAAGCACGCTGGAACTGCAACTCCAGTTCAATCATACTGGCACCCTTATTGACCATGACTCCTGACCTTTGACCTTTGGAACATGGAGTACATTTATTTATTTAGGCCCTTGACCCAAACCCCATTCATCATCATTGTCATACTTGTGTGTGTGTGTTTCTGCTGGTTTGTCTCTCTGTGTGTTTAGTAAGTGTTTAGAAGAACGAAAGTATGTTTAAGCATCTGTAGGCTAAGTGCATGCATCTTGTTGACAGAATTGTGACAGGTGGCCATATTTCAGCTTAGGTAAAGCAGAAGGTTCTTGGGTGGTCTTGTTTCTTTGAGTGTGTGTTGTGTGAGCAAAATTTTGTCGTTAAAATATAGTTAATAATTGTAGTTTCTTGTTTTCAAGGCTTTCAGACAGATGCCGCTAATGTATATGCCTTTAGATACCTGCTAATGAGTCACCATAACAGCTGTAAGGAATCTTGTGTTTCAACAAATTTAGGTGATTTTGCCCATTTTCAACACCCCCGAGTAAATTTTTGATGTAAGTCGTGACTTTTTTTATGTTAGAACTGTGTTACTAGAAAATACCTGTCACTGTAGTTGCATTTGTTAATCTTTGGTAAAGGTTTATCAACATAAACTTCCAAAACTTGTTTCAGACATAGCAGCAAGATCATGAAATTCAAAATTGTGGCAAGTGGGGCACTTTGAACCATGTATCCTGGGGCAGGTTGAACCATGCTTCAAGGTGCCACAACCATGGTACAAGCTACCCCATACTGTGTCTCAAGATCAGTCACAAATTAATAGTTGAATATAATTCATCATTCTTTACCATTGCAGACAATTATGGTACAAAGGTATACAGAAAAAAACAATTGCGGAAAGGTAGATGGGGGCCTAATGAAGAGAACTGTTCAGGAGGTGGTAAAAGGACCATCTGTTTGGCAAGTCAGTCGGGACTGGAAGATCGACAGGATCACTCTGAAATGATAACTCAAAAAAGACCAATGAGCAAGTAATGAGGACAATTTTGTAACTTTTTATTTGAAGTGCCAAGTTTGTATAGGAGACTTACTGACAAGCAGTCAAATTGTGTTCTCATTTTATGTAAAATACTTCATTGTTCATAAATTTTCCATTTTTGTATTAAACATTTAATATGTTTACTTATTCATTCATTTTTGTGACTGGTTCATCATACCCCATACCAGTGTTCAAGGTAACCAGATTCAGGGGCACACTGAACCATACTGATGTCTTGTCTTAAAGTTTTCATTTCAGTTCAATTTCAGTGAATGGATAGGAGGTAGCCATTGCTGGTACTATAGTTTATTTATGGGGCCCTAAAATTTATTTTATTGAATTTAGAATACACATCCAGTCATTTCCCTTGAGTGTAAACAAAGAAAACCAAAAAACCTGTTTAAGGTCTCCCACTCTCCCCTATTTCTGAGCAATGTGATAATATGTGGGAGATTCCAACTTTAGTACAGCTGTTGTACAGATCCAGTCCAGCTGGTGATACACACACACACACACACACACACACACACACACACACACACACACAAATTATTTTAACATGATCTCACATCACTGCTCTACCAGCAGTACAGCAAAGAGCCACATTAGCTTAATCACAGGACTTCTAAACCTCTGTTGGCTCTGAGAAAACCTCCATAGTTTATCCTAACTTCAAATCAGCAGAATAAACAGAAGGTACACCCTAGTCAGAGGAGTAAGGACCTCCCCATTAGCCACACACAGTGTATACTGATCTGCATTCAGTGTTATAAACACTCATAACTGCTTCAAGTGCACCAGCTGAAACCACCTGTCTCACCCCCAGTCTGTATATGAGTTACCCAGAAAAAAAAAGCAGTGCTTTAAAATTAGAGAATAAACAAATGGTTCGTACTAGATTAATATCTGAAATGCATCCATTTATTCCTCTGTATTACACACTTCTTTCTGGTAAGGCACTTGGTGGATCCAGAGTATATCGCAGAAACACAGAAATAAGGATTGTATCGGCAATGGAGCACGAGGCCCTAACAACGAAGTTTCATCCACCAACCTCAGTGCATGATGAAATAGGAGAAAACTTCAGAATCTAGCAACTAAGGGAGGAACATGTAAAACTCCACACAGAGAGTAAGCCGAGCTTGGGGACAGATATCTGAAATTAATCAAAATTATAACTATTATCACTAGGTGCAGGTGCCGTTCCTTAAATCTGGTCAAATCTGAAAATGTGTTTCTGAGAGGAAAAAGACACAGTTCTAAAGTGGCAAAATGCAACACTCTGAGACTATTTCCTGGCCAACCTTCAAAATCTGAAATGTTTGAATCGCAATTTAAATGGCAGGGAGACAAGGGGGATATGTCCACCCCAGTTTCATTAGGTTCATCATCCACCCATACCCATACCCATCTTGGAGAAAAAAAACTTCAGATGAGCAGCTTTACATATCTAGTTATGGTTGGATTTCTAAATGTTTGTCCTCATCATCTATTGTACTGGGATGACCATCATGAACTAGACAGGTAAGTGCTGTAGTCAACTAAATACCAAAATCACACATTTTTTGCTGTGTCCGCATCACCTATGTACTAATCCTGGCTTTATAGGGGGTATGATGTCCCTAAAAAAAGCATGGAGCTTCACAATTTATGACCACGCTTGGGGTATAAAAAGGAAGCAGGGGGCACCCAAGAGATGAAACTCAAAGGAATCATGTTTCAAAGTTCATCAAAATCCCCTATGATGGCACGTCAAAGACATTTACGCTCTGTTAAGGTCTGTTAAGCTCTACTGTACTCTACTATGATTCCCAGGTTCCATCATGATTGGCGTCAAATCCTAATACATCACAATACTCCGCGCGATCATCACAATTCCACCAAGTTCCCTCAAGATTATCATGAATCCACCAAGTTCCCTCAGGATCATCACAAATCCACCAAGTTCCTTCAGGATCATTACAATTCCACCAAGTTCTTTCAGGATCATTACAAATCCACCAAGTTCATCCAGGATCATTACAAATCCTTCAAGTTCCCTCAAGATCATCACGAATCCACCAAGTTCCTTCAAGGTCATTACAAATCCACCAAGTTTCTTCAAGATCATCACAAATCCACCAAGTTCCTTCAAGATCATCACAAATCCACAAAGTTCCCCCAAGAACTAGACATACGTCGTTGTAGACTACTTACCTCAGCATTATTTCACTATCCCAGTGCCCTTTTGATAATTATAAGCTGATTTTATAAAATTTTATATGAATTTTATTTTAAAACACTTTTATTAAAACCTGTAAACCTGTCTACTAGGTCATCATGACATTTAGTGTTAAGCCATTAAATGAAATAATGGGTATCATCAAGCATAGTAAAAAAAACAAAAACTCTCTTTCACCTCTGGGTTGAAATGTGATTGGCTCTCTACACTCTACTTTTGACACAATACCATAATATAATGAGTCACAATTTCTTCAAAAGAGTTAGTGGAGAGTAAACATGGCTGTCAGGTAAACAGACTTTTCCTGTAAATTTAGGTAATTCTTGGCCACAATTATTGATAAAACCTACCGGCTCTCAAACTTAACCATGAATCCAAAACAACCTTTTTCCTGGCAATTGCAACTGAATTACTGGAACTAGACAGCTAATACTAACATGCCTTCTAGATTAGAGACTCACTAAATAGCTTAAAACAATTAAACAGAATATTTCTCGTCTGCTGAACTGCTGAATCCAACTAGGGTCACTGGGAGGCTGGCCCCAGATCAGCCGACACAGGGCAAAGGCAGGGTACAATCTGCACAGCTCGCTTGACCATTGCAGGGCAAACACACAAATAAACATTCACACTCACACCTAGGGGAAATTTGGAACAGCCAATTTGCCTACAGTGCATGTCTTCGGACGGTGGGAGGAAACCAGAGTACACAGAGGAAGCCTATGGTCGAGACTCGAACCTAGGACCTTCTTGCTGTAAGGTGGATGTGCTAAGCACTACGCCACAATACCACCATTTAAACAGAATAATTAAACTTTAAATAACAAACTACATTGTGGCATCAGCGGTAAAACTCGAACAATTTCTCTTTTTTAAAATTTTATTTCACAGTTTATGAGTAAACTCCCATATCTAATTATGTAGAAGTTCACCTTTCAAAACAGTTTAAACAGAGATTAATTTTTTGCAATGTGGGGCAGTGGTAGCCCGGTGGTAGGGTGCCATTTTCTGATTTTGTCAAGAGTAGGCTGCATAGCTGTCAGCTTGTTTCTGCCCTGCGATGGCCTGGCGAGCTGTCCAGGGTGTACTCTGCCCTCGGCCAGAGCCGGCTTAGATGGGCACCAGCCTATCCGTGACCCTAATTAGGTGGTTCACAAAATGAATGAATGAATTTTTGGAATGTTTGCTGAGGAAAGTCCGTGAGTGGACAAAAACCTGGCTTGTCAATGGAAGAGAATCACAGGACTTCCAGTATACCTCCAATCCAGAAGCCTTAAACTAGTATCTGTGTTCATGCTAATTATTGTTCTTTGCACTAGCATAGACTAGGGGAACCTGAGATATTTTCCAGCAACAGGAAAGCTAAACAGTACAATGAATAAGAACCGTCAAGGGTGCTGTCACACTACATCCTGTTATGCAGCCCTGATATTGAACACTGAACACTTATACCGAACATGATACACAATACAGATGTTTCTAGAGGGTTACATAGAACATTACAGAAATGTAATGTGTAAAACATACACATATGCTTATGGCTGCATGTTTGTGAAATATTGGAGTACTGTGGCAGGAAAAAGCTGCTTGGCACTTTTCCCTCCACTCCTAAGAGTTTTTTCCTTTTTTCGTTTTTCTTTTACTTTTTCCTCCTATCCTCCTCTCTCCTCGCCAAAAGTTATAAACAACGGTTGAAAGTTTGTCTGCCTATTTAAGGTGTTTCTGTCTGCATTATATTTAAATAAATAAAAGATAGACTTAGCGGCACAGTGGCACAGTGGTTAGCACGTCCACCTCACAGCAAGAAAGCCTGGGTTCGATTCCCTGGCTTAGGCGTTTCTGTGTGGAGTTTGCATGTTCTCCCCATCCATGCATGGGTTTCCTCTGGGTACTCTGCTTTCCTCCAACAGTTCAAACACATGCACAGTAGGCTAACTGGCTGTTCCAAATCTCCTCTAGGTGTAAATGTGAGTATGAATGATTGTATGTGTTTTGGCCCTGCAATGGCCTGGCGAGCTGTTGAGGGTGTACACCGCCTTCGCCCAAACTCGGCTTAGATAGGCGCCAGCCTCCCTGCAACACTAATTAGGATTAAGCAGCTTAGAAAATGAATGAATAAATAAATTAATGCTGTTTTATTTTTAATAAAATGTTTTAAAAACCATTTTAGAACTGAAGGATTTCTCTTCTCCATTGCTGGCTATATTAATTTCATCAATCATGCCTTTACACAAAGCAGAAAATACTGTGTGATTTCTGAACTTGTCCATGATGTTCTCACATCACTGGGTGTTTGTCTGTGTAAGCTCACGACCCCATACTTTGAAGTTGCACTCCCCATTCCATCATCTATCGTTGGTTTCCTCCTTCATCCTTGTACTTTGCTCTGAGCACACACCTAACAGAGTCCAGATCCTCCTCCACATCCAGATTCCCAAATCAACAGATGAAAGGATTAAGACTTATTTTCTCCTTCTCTTTTTTATTGCCATATCACTTTCACAGCTGGCGCTTTCCCTTAATCTGCACTCTCTGTGCTTTCCATCTCTCTCTTTCAGTTACATCCCTCACTTTCAGATACTATTTATGAAGATATTCATCAAAGATATTTTTCATTCTAACAGACATTGTTGAAAATAATATAAGATAGCCTGTGTATTGTCACTGCTCTTTAGGACTTTTTGTAACAACAGTTTTGAACTAACATCCTCTCTCTGCTGCACAGAAAGGTCAAGCTATTTTTCCAGTGGTGGAAAATAGCTTAGATGTCTTCTTGTTCATCTTCTGTCAGCAAAAATTTAGCAAGCTAACTGTGAAAAGTGGTGTACTGTACATTTACCATTGCAAAATAGTGAACCTTATAGTCAATGTCACAAAGTTTTAAAAAAATGACTGTATATTTATTGATCCAAAACAAATACTTTAGTATGACTCATTTAAAATAAAGATTTACTACTTTGTTGCTGTGTGTGTAGCCACTTTGATTTGTTGTCACATGCTGAACTTGTGGATGGGAGACTTGTGGATGGGAGACTTGTGGATGAAATTGCCATTTCTGTTGGGCAGCACAGTGGTGAAGTGGTTAGCTCTTAGCAAGAAGCTCCTGGGTTTGAGTCATGTGCCTGGCAAGGGCGTTTCTGTGTGGAGTTTGCATATTCTCCCCATGCTTGCATGGGTTTCCTCTGGGTACTCCATTTTCCCCTACAGTCCATAGACATGCACATTAGGTTAACTACGTGTTCCAATTGACCCTGGTTGGGTCTGGGGGACCTGTTCAAGATGTACCCCGCCTTCACTAGCATTCAGCTGGGATGGGCTTCAGCCTCCCTGTGATGCTAATGAAGGCTAAAGTGGTAAGGAAAATTACAAGACATGACCATTTCTGTTTTCTTTGGCTTTTCTTAGTCGGAGGCCAGAAATTACAGGTTATAAGTTTTAATTGAGCCCAGGATGAAACATTTCAAACATTTTTGCAGACAGGGAAAAAAGGTAAAAAGTGACTAAACAGATTTATCCTATTAAAAAATATCAAATTAACTATTTGAATGTATGTACTATAATATTTTTCCTATTTAATGAAGCCCTAGAGTTTTTTTGTTTGTTTGTTTGTTTATTGCATAATTAATTATAGAAAAAATGTCTTTCAGTTCAAGTCAACATTATTCTGCTTGGTTTATTCGTGTTTGGATAGCAGCTATTCTATTTAAATGGCCTGTTACTCAGGCTAATACATATAACAACCATAAATACAATATCTATGATCTGGTTGAATACTATAATTATTATTATTATTATTATTATTAGTAGTAGTAGTAGTAGTAGTAGTAGTAGTATTTTCATGTATTTATTTATTTATTTTTATTATTTACAGACACCTTATCTATGCTTCAAGGATCCCAGGGGCCTTGTAATTTAATATAACATCAAAATTTTGTATTCATAAAAGAGAGGAACAAAACAAACAAACAAAAAAAGATGATACAAACACAACATTTTTTATAACAAGTAAGTTTTTTTAAAGACTGTTGAACAATACTGCAGTTTACAGCCAACATTTTATGAAATCAGATGTGGGATTTTTTTAATAATTAATGTAAAACATTAATGTGGGTTAACAGGATTTATTTCTGAGAAGATATTATAAATTACACAGTAAAATCTTTCACTACCTACATACACATTGTTGATTGTAACATTCATTCATTCATTCATTCATTCATTTTCTGAACCGCTTAATCCTAGTTAGGGTCGCGGGGAGGCTGGCGCCCATC